>JAJJMC010009576.1:1072403-1120517 GCA_023531435.1 Papaver californicum
CTAAGATGAGATTTAAATGCTTATCCATCTCAACCCATTTATGCCTTACAATAGATCTCAAAGGATAAATGAAAGATATATTTATCATTCCGTGGACAGATGATGTTCAAGCTGATGAGGTATAATATTAGATATCACTAAGTTAAAGTCAGAAACAATAGATCATAATGAACCTGATCAACTAAAGTTCAATTGATTCTTTAAAAATTGGAATCAGGGTACCATAACTGATAGCAATTGGGGGAACTTTAACATCCAACTCACAGCTAGAGATTCAAAGATAAATCATAATTTTTCACTTGCAAGTAGCCGGCTAAACAGATTAATATTCACATCTTAATGGGTATAGGTCAAAGATGGTGTACAAGCTTTTAATCATATACAACAGTTATACATAGTCAGTAAAGCTGAAGATTGTACAGGCTGAGATAATTTAAACTATGAGTCCATATGCTCCTAGATGTAACGAGACATTCAGTTCATGCTCAACATGCTGTTAATAGTGAAGCTAAATCATCCTTCAATCATTCAAAGGTACCAGTTAAGGATATGTAACAGATATTGCAATCAAAAAATTGAAGAAAATGATGAAAACTTATCTCTTGTGAGTTTGAATTAAAATGCATAAGGAGTACTTATCACAACGCAAGTGATGCTCCGTAAGCTTCAAACCCTCAGCATTAATCCAATCCTCGGAGCAAATTCCCTGAAGCGCTGTTGAACGTTTCGTTGAATTTTTGCGCTACACTCGAGAAATGAGCATCCCATTTCTTGTACAAAGGCAAAGCCCTCTTTTATACTCACATCTCCTTTTAGGGATAATTTAACATGCCCGAGTGTACACAGATTATCTTCTGATAGGAATGATCTTGATGATATTACAATCTGTTTCACTAAAGTTCCGTCTAAAAAGAGCTATATATGCAATACTGGTGCTAAAGAGAAAACTGAAACTGATAGATGTTACCGAGAAAAGAGTTAGGTTTTGATTCACTCATTCTGAATTTCACGCATTCAAACTTACAAAGGCATTTAGAAGCATTCTGAATTTCACCCCTTGGCATCCGCAGAAGCATCAATACACAGTTAGTAATACTTCCATTCATACCTATTCTGAACTTTCCGATGTATCCAGCCATTAAATTCAAATACAAGGCAATGCGCAGTTTGGTAGTGATAAGGTGGAATGGGGGTGGAGAGTTTGGTGCTGTTGTTGTTAGTGTTGTAGCTCAATACAGAACTGGCGGTGGTGCGGATGTAAGGAATTGCGGACTGGCGATGTTGCTAATTGTCGTAACTGATGAGTGGAGATGTTGTGACATTATACAACTCTGAATATTCTTCTGATCTTCTCCATTGTTAAGAATAACATGAGTGGATGTTGAAGCACATCTTTAGGCTGCTGCTTGCAAATGTTGATGGTCTATTGCTTCATCGCTGATGGCATGGTTCTCTCCATTTCAGAGACAAAGATGATGAGTAGTAGCTATGGCAGGCTAGTGGCCTTGGTACTATTAATTGTTTCTGTAGTAGAAGTTGGTGCAGGAGTAATTGGATCTTGATGAGTAGTAGCTAATGGCAATGGTGATGATGTTGCCAAGGTACTATTAATTGTTTCTGTAGTAGAAGTTGGTGCAGGAGTGATTGAGTCTTGAGCTCAGGGACTTCTCAAGGCTTTTGTAATCCCTCATCTTTGACCTTTTCACACACTTTCAAGTTCTCGTCGACAAGAGCAACAACAAAGATTCCAACAACTTCAGGTGTCCATGCCAAAAATGGTCATTCGGGCAATTTTTCGAACATTAGAGGTGCAATTCAGTGGGTGATTCCCACATGAAATTGGCTATAGGTTCAATCAAATTGAGACTCCTTCCCTTCACTCATACATTCATGCAAGAAAAACCCATTCATTTAAAACATCCATATAATCATAGAAAACGTAACAATTAACTCATATAGAAAAGCTAAATCAAATTAGAGAAAAAAAATTCCCATATCAGATTGAAATTCTGATGCTTAATATTTTATGAAATCAATTGAATGGGTTTGTTAGACAAGATTCGGTTGTTGTAAATCTGTAAGCAAAACTCATTTTGAGACAAGATTTGTGAAGAACAAAACTTAATTTTTCTGTGAGTTTTTCTCAAAATTTTGTTTGAAAACAGAAACAGTACTTGGTTTCAAAACTTGTGCAAAGCAACCAAAATTAAGGAACAGGATGATTGTGTGAAAAGCTAAAAGAAGATTTCGTGAGGAGAAAATCATGTAAACGAGATGAAAGCAAAGTTCTTGGTTAATATGTAAACTATTGTTGCTATTGATTCTCCTCGGAATTGAACCTGATGGTAAGCTTGGTTCTGATATCCTCTCTTCAATTGTTCATGTTTCCAGTGAGATAGGTTGGATAAATCCATTACTCGTCCCTGTTTCTAGCGCCAAATTGTTTGGGCAGAAAATCTCATCAACCCAAAACAACCAAATATCAAAACTAAAATCAACAAAAGAAAAGGAAATGAATTGACACAATGATTTAACGTGGTTCGGCTTTGAATAGCCTACATCCACGGGTATTGAAATTGAAAGGTTCTTATTCATGAGTTTGAGGTTACAAATCAGAAAACTCCATTGGAGCTATGATTTTACAGTCTCGGGTTTTTTTCCTGGGAAGAGCCGATCCCCTCTTCCATTTTCTTTTAAAGGAAAGTAACCAAACTTCAAGTGATGTGGCATCCATTTCTAACACGTGGCATCCTCAAGTCATCCCATCTGTCGACTCTATCTCTTTCAGATACTTCCACGTGGCCTCTCCCTGTCCGTCCATCTGTCCACCTTATCTTCTTATCCAGCTTTCCCTCAAACGGTCTGATAGGCTTGCGGGATTGGATAGCGGATCTGGCTTGCGAACCTGGCTTGCGGTCCATGCTTCGGACCTGAGCTTCGTTGCGGGAATGATTGTATCGGGACAGCATGGGTCGGGACAGGACAGATCGGGCTCCAGTTGGAACGGGAATTGCTGACGTCACTGCGAGAAAAGATGACATCCCTTCTGGACAGGCTGGAACGGTCGGGATGACGTCACTTCGGGATCGAGACGTGATGACGTCGCTTCGGGATCGGGACATGAATGATGACGTTGCTTCGGGCCAAATTAAGCTTCGAGCTTGATGACGTCATTTCGGGCAAATATTATTTTGTCCCCAACATATACTATGCGTGTGGTTCAGTTACATATGGTGTTGTTGCCAAAGAAAAATTAACTTTAGGCTCCGATACTGGCGGTCTTGAAAGAATTGAATTACACATGAGTTGTGGACTTTTCCAACATAATTTTAAAATTTTATTAATTGGTAGTAATCAATGATATGGTAAACCTGATTAGGAATACTCAATTTAAGATCAGGTCGATGGTTTTTTCTATATCAATTAGATGATGGTGGACAAGGTTTTACAGTTTTACTACTGCTTTGTACATGATTATATTTTAAAGAGCTTTTATGGATACAATATTTTAATTGATGAGTTCAGTTTTCAGTTGAAAATCCGTTTAATACTAGATCTTTAAAGGTAATATTTTTCCTTCATAATTTATTATAGTTGTCTTTGTTGTTTATAAAAATTTCTTTCTAGATATTTTGAAATTCCTTAATAATAATGGATACCGTATGACTAACGATTATAAATAGAATATCAACGACATTCTTTATTTTAATACAGTCTACAAAAATCACCTCGTTTTCATTTGCTTTAATTTCATATATTTTCACATATTTTCACATAATTTCACAAAAACTTTATGGAAAATGGAAAAAAAGAAATTTATAGGAAGAAACTTAAGATAATAATGAAGATATTTAGAAAGCTTCATTTAGAAACCTGATTTAGGGGCTCCCTCATTCATAGAGGGGTTTCCCTTGGATGTAAGGTGACCCAAAAATTTATTAAGGGATGTCCTA
Source organism: Papaver californicum (assembly GCA_023531435.1). Classification (NCBI taxonomy): domain Eukaryota; kingdom Viridiplantae; phylum Streptophyta; class Magnoliopsida; order Ranunculales; family Papaveraceae; genus Papaver; species Papaver californicum. The sequence continues at coordinate 1,076,357 of JAJJMC010009576.1, forward strand.
GGTGTTATGTTAAATGTCCGTATTACCCTTCTATATATTAAAAAATCTGATTTGCCTTTCAATCAATTAAAACTTAAACAAAACAAAACCTTCCAAAATTTGAACAGTTCAAAACCTTTCCCTCTCCCTCCATATCTCCTCCTTCTCCATTTTAACCGAATTTCTCCATCGAATCAAAATTTCGTCGTCGATTAAACTCTAAATTTCGTGATGAAGAATCCTACTAAAGGTGTAGAAGGTACTAGTGATGACAATCCGGATAAAACTAAACAAACTAATGAAGAACTTGGGTTACAAAAAAATTTACGGTTGGGTTCGATTGGAAAACCCAACCGTAACTGGTTTGTTCTTCGTTTGGGTTATTCAACAAACCCAACCGTAAATTTAAAGGTAGGAGATGAAGACCAAAGTTCACGGTTGGGTTCGATTCTGAACCCAACCGTAAAAAAAATTGCACTTACAAATTTTTTGAAAGTTACGGTTGGGTTTAATTCTGATTTCCAACCGTAAATAATTTTGCATATGTCAATTTTTTATGTTGACGATTATTTACGGTTGGATTCTATTGTAAAACCCAACCGTAAACTTCCTGGATACAAACACTATTTTTCCAAGATTAGTTACGGTTGGGTCTGATGCTAAAACCCAACCGTAAAACTTTGACTAGTAACAGTTTCTAGGATTGTTTGTTACGGTTGGTTTCTAGGATGAACACCTAACCGTAAAAATGTTACAATTTGGTGTTCATCCTGAACTAACGGTTACAGTTGGGTTGGGAAGAACATCCAACCGTAAATGGCTTTTACGGTTGGGTTCGACATGAAAACTCAACCGTAAATTTCTCTGAATCTAAAAAAAACAACAACTTTTATACCGCAATTTCATCAAATTTGAGCCATTAAAAGACCAAGAGTTTAAGTTAGAGGTATATCTCACTACTCTAGTTGATTGAATCAAAATCTAGGGTTTTAAAAAAAGCTACAAAATTATTTTACATTTCTTCTAATTTTTCTTCCAACCAAACCAAAAAGAAAAAATTTTTGATTTGATTTCATTAAGTATCATATTATTTAAGATTAATTATGTTTAGCCTAATCTATTAGCTAATTAGTTTTATTAATAGTAACTAATCATGGGTAGTTTAACCATTATAAAAATATTATGGATAAAGGATTTTTAAATTTTACTTCAAATGCCTCTATTTCGTCTTATATGAAGAGCTCATTTATAAATTGAGGAGCCCCTAAATCAGGTTTCTTCATTTAACAGACAACAATGCAACATATGATAATTACTCAAGTTTAGAAACTTTTAGAAAACTATCAGATATATTTGGGCTTATATATATTGTATTTCCCCTTGAGTTTTAGTTGATAACAAATATCTTAAGATAATTATATATGTATTACCAAATACGTTTTCAAAAGGATATCATGATAAAACCAAAATAAGTATCTTCACTTACTTAATGTATTTGTTATATCGATTAATACCGAGTGGATTATAAAAAAAAAGTTTTATGTTAAAAACACAATTAGTATAGGGGTTTTAAAAATTATTTTAAAATATTTTTATTTTGTTTTTTTATATGCTAGACCTAAGTCGACCTCGATATGACCGGGGAAAAAACAATCCATGATTATCTTTTTCTTTCTTTTTTTATTCTAGAAACAAAATTAATTAAATGTTAAGAGATTGTGCTATTACGATAACAACAGGAAACCATAGAGGAAAATAACTAACTAAAAAGGATAATAGTTCTAAGAGTATCCACGGTGGGACGATCAGACCAAAAAAGTAAAGAGTAAATTTTTTGATATTTATTCCGCCTGAAACGCAACGGTCGGGGATTAAAATTTGATCGGGCGAAAGTCTAAACTAGCGCCTGTCGTTGGGCGCATATACAAGTATCCGTATGTTGAAATTTTGTTTTACGGGCGTACGCCTGTGAAAACGCTTGGTTGGGGCGGACGCTGGATGAACGATCGGTGGGAGACGTAACCCAAAAGAACTTCTAATGATAGACGCACGCTTAGCGGCACGCCCCAGCAACATGCATGTGTTTAGCCGAACGCCTGATGGGGCGTTATCCTAGCAATACGCCCGGTCAATAGTATAATCGTGCAGTTGGTACGTGTTTCAAAGAAGACGGCCGCACACTTAAGGTTACACTTGAATCAGCAGGCGCTTCCCTAGACAAACGCGCGTCTCACCAAGCGGAGAGCTGGGTGAATGCCTGATGGGGCGGAGCAATATATGTTCGCACATATCTCTTCTCTTCTCCATATTTTCATTTTTCTCCTGAACACTTCCCACAGACAGACGCATTCCACTCAAGCGCCTTCCACACCACTTGCTAAACCGAATTCTCCCTCCAAATCAAGCTCAACCTCTTTTCAAATTTGCAAAAGCTTGACAGATTTGATACCAAATAATCTAAGTTATGATTATTTCAAAGCAAGGTAATAAACTCAAACTTTAGTATAAATTTTAATGGATTTCATAGGTTTAGATTATGATTTATAGTAATGTTTTGTTAATTAAATTTGTATATATATGTTTAAAGATTAAACATATGATTATGAAATAGACATATTAGGTTTTACAAATTGTAATTTTGGAATTGGGTATAATTCTAGGGTTTATGGAAGTTGTAAATTGGGTATAAAAAATTGATGGGAATTTGTTGAATTGAAGTTAGAATTGATTAAGTAGTTGGTTAATTTGAGTTGGGTTGTGGTTAATTTTATGATTAATCGATTTGATTTGATATGATTGTTTATAAAATTTGGGAATTATGAATGTTTATGTTTTATAATGAATGTTTATGGAATTATAGAATTAGGGAATTATGATGAATTTTATAAAGTTGATGATTTGATTAGTAGTGGACTATTTTGTGAATCATGAATTTTGTATTTTTGATGATTTATGAACGTTTGTACATTTGGTTATCTAATTAAATGATTACTTTTTTTAATGATGAAATTTGTATTTTTGTTGATTTATGGATTAATGTAGAGTTTTAGCCGTAAACTTAAACTCCATCTTTTCTCTTTTCATCGATTGTTCTTCTTTGTTGATTTTCAGAAAACTTCACGCTGATTCTGAAGATGAACAGGTCTAGAGTTACAAGATCGGGACGACTTGGTTTGAATCCACCATCAACTGAATCTGGAAGTGGTGTAGTTGTTGATCCACAAATTCAAGATTTGGTGAATGAAGAAGTTCAATCACCAGTGATTCATATCGAAATGTCTGCTATAAGGTAACAATCAAAAAAACCCATCATTCCCAACCGTAAATGGTATCCTACACCTTGTTTTTCCTAGTCGTATGTTGATCTGGATTCAACCAGTGAACCTTGGTATTTATGTTCTTTTAACGGTTGGGAAATCGTAACATTCCCAACTGTAAGTCTAGTTACGGTTGGGTCGTGTAGCTTGACCAAGCCGTAAATATAAATTTGATCTTTATTTTTTTTCCAAATTTTGCTTATTTGTAACATTTTTAGGAATCAAGCAAATTTGTTGGTCAATGACTTGAGACGTTCCATTGACGCTGGGGAGTTGTTGAGTGTTGAAAACCAAAGAACAATTCTACAAGTGCTTAAAAAGATATCAAAACCTGACCAACGAAGGTGTATGACGAGGAGGCATGAATGTTTATCACCATTTGGCGGGGATGTTCAAGAGAATGTTGGTCGTAGTGGATGAATGAATTATGGACTTTGTTCTACCTTTATGTTTTTATCTTTTAGATAAGACTTTGTCGTAGCGTTGTTGGTTATGATGTTGAACCTTATTAGTACTTTTATTATGAATATGAATTTGTTAATTTAGCTTGCATGAATGAGTGGCTTGTAGTTTGTTTTTCATTTTTTTTTTCTTTTGATTGATCGAAACCAACACTACAATCTTGAGATATTGATAAATGAATTCTACACATCGTTACATCTTCAAATGTAGTAAAATTTGGACCTCGTGGTTTTGGTGCCATAATTCTAAATTTAAAAGATAAATATATGAAAAAGAACGAAATTTTTCTCGTATACATTTGGACCTCGTGGTTTTGGTGCCATAATAACAGTCTGTTCAGTGGAATCCAACGTTTCAATTAGTTACTTTGTCAGTCTGAAAAATTTAAACAATCTCACTTATCTACTCATGTAGGAGAAGAGTAGATAGGCTCGTATATTGAGTGTGTAGTCTTTTATCATGTTGATGTTAATGCGAAAAAATGAGTTGTTGGTAGTTCTTTTTCATCTAAATTACTTAATTACTCGAAATTTAAAGTTTTCATTATTTCAAGGAAAAGGTACATTGGAAGTTTATTAACATTTAAAATAACAGTATTAATTCAAAACTAAACTGGAAATCTTAACCTCTTGCCACTTATCTAATAACTAAATATATAAATCATAAAAGTAGAATTGAAAATGTCAATCAGTTAATAATCCAAATAATTAAGGTTTCAGCTAATCCGAGAATGTTTTAAGCTTGGCTTCTCCTTCTCTGCAAAATGTTTGCTTTCCTAAGTTTGATGTACTCTTTTGTTACGGAATCCAACCCGGAGACATCCATCATCATTATGTGAAACTCGTCGTCTGCTTCTTTCTTTGCGTCAAGTTTTTCTTTCCTAGATTGTTTTGCTGCAAACTTTTTCGAAGACTCAGCTAGTTTTGCTGCAAACTCGGATTCTCTCTGCACCATCTTCATTTTTCGTTTTTTCTGTATAATTGGTGTTGGAGTTTTGTTGCTCTTTAATAATTATTTCCATCATTTTTGTTGGCCACTGGATTTTGCTCTCCCTATTTTCTTCTATCGTTTCACCTCTCTTCTTTTCCCATATGATGTTTATATGTGTTAGGTATATCTCATATTTCTTCAAAGCCATTGGAATGATCTTGGCTTGTTTCCTGTCTTTCCTGGTCTTCCTCGCCACTTTCAGAATCTTCCTCAGCTTGTGATGAATCGAAAACAGCTGTCGATCTTCGTGAATATTTGATATTTTCTAACATAATTGTGTAACACTCTTTATACTTAAATATTTTGCCATCATTAGCTTCCTTGAAAAGCTTTCTTACTTCTTCAAGCTGTTATTTTTTTTTTTAAATTAGTGGACGATATACAATTCAAGACAATAATGTACGAGACAAAAATTAAACGGGTACTTACCTTTGTTTCGGGCCCCATCCAGTATGGTGTTCACGTTCCACTTCCGCCTCTTTTGCAGAGTAAAGCGCCACATATTTACTTATTCCATGAAATCGTTTCTGAATGGAGGTCCAAGTGCGCCTAGACATTGTAGGTATGGCTTCTTTCATCCCATTTAAGATGTGAGACCATAATTTTTCTTTTGATTGATCGGAACCAACATTACAATCTTGAGATATTGATAAATGAATTCTACACATCGTTAATCTTCAAATGTAGTAAAATTTGGACCTCGTGGTTTTGGTGCCATAATTCTAACCTATTTGGAAGACAAATATATGAAAAAGAATAAAATTTTCTCGTATACAAATGAAATGGAAATGGGTTAGTAGTATATGAAATACTCAATCAACCAATTCATTATAGGTATGCCAAAATACATCCAAAATATAGTCATTACAACGGTAACAAATCAACGATAACAAATCTCAACGGCTATCTCGTAGGCACTCGCTTAGAATCACGCCCCACAAACATGCGCTCGCTTAGCGGAACGCCCCACACACAGGCGCTCTCTTAGGCGCACGCCCATAACAGGCGTTGTAATAGCCAAACGCACAATACATGCGTTAATCTAGCCGAACGTTTGATTAACAGGCGTGCTTATGGCGTTACGCCCCGTTGGACGTGCTCTTGGATGAACGCCTGATGGGGCGGAGTTCTGGTTCACGCCTGACAAATGAAACGCACGTCTAGTTAAACGCCTGGCACCAGACAGAGAGCCAGCGTCACGCCTGTCAAGAGACACACGGCTTGGTTTACGCTTGACTATAATAGGGTTTGATCCAGTTCTGGGATCATTTTTTATCCCAAACAGTAAAATTCCGGACCAAAATCCAAATTTGGTCGACCCACTGTGATTGAATTTTGACGGACCAAAGACCAAATTTGGGTTTGGTCCATCGTTTAGTCGCACCACTCTGGGTGCTCTAAATGATTATACTAAAAAACAGAAATAGACAAACACTTTAAGGTGAGGTAGTCAAGTTACCAGATACAAAACATGCCTCAGGTGATGCAGATGAGCAAGTTATAGCCTATTTGGAGGCTAAAGACCCAAGTTTCGTTATTTAGCTCAGCAAGAGTCCATTTTGATGGGAAACAAGCCAAAGAACAGGACAAGTTAATCTATGATTGCCTTGGTCTTCATAATTTAGCCAAACTCCATCGTTTAGGGTTTCAAACATGCATTTTTATTATTTTAGGAAAGTTTTTGTTTTGTTAATAACTTCTTCATTAAGAGTCCGTTGGGTCGCCGTTTGTGATATAAAGTTTTTCTTTTAATGTACTTTAAAATTTGGAAAACCTCAAATTTTCCAAAAATAGCAAATTTCGAGTTTGAGTCGGTTTAGGGTTTTTTTTCATCCTTTCTTGGCTAGCAAGTTAAGATTTTCCCCCAAGATAAGAGTCTTCAGTATATTGTTTTAAGGGGTTGAATTTGATTAATAAATTTTCCTTATTAAACTTTGCTCAAATTTAATCGATTTTTATCTATAGTTTGAAAACCGGAGTCTAGATATTAATCATCGTTCATAGTCGGTGTTCCTAGAAATACTCAAAGCCTGAACAAAACTTATCTTTTCTTTCTGTTCACTATTATCCGCTGCATCATCATGTGTAGTCAAACAAGACCAATAGTTAATAATTTAGGGGGAAATAAAAATAACCGTATACTCATGCTTAAAGTTTATGCCCGTTCTCAGTTTTACCCCGTAGGTTATGATTCTTTGCCATCATCAGTGTGGGAAATTAAAGATTATTTAATTAAAATGGATCACCCATTCAAATCACATTATTGGGTTGGATTCTCGGGTTCATATGACGGTCTAATTTGCATACGGTTGATTGGTTATCGTGATGATAGGGATTTATTCTGTCTTTGGAACCCAGTCACAAAAGAATATAGAGAATTGCCCAAATCACCAATTGGAATTCATATAGACAATGTTTGCGTACATGGTTTTAGTTATGATCACAAGACTGATAATCACAAGTTGGCAATATATAGGTGTAGACCCAAGAAGTGGTGGAAGCTATGAAAAGGAAAACTGGATCCTCGGGCAGGCTTGGGATAAAAATGGACATGAGCAAAGCTTTCGATAGAATAAAATGGTCGTTTATCTTAGGTATACTGAAGAAAATGGGGTTTTCGGAAAGATGGTGTAATCTCATAAACCAATGCATATCCACTCCCACCTATTCTATCCTTCTCAATGGCTCCCCCGGCAAGCCCTTCAAGCCCACTAGAGGAATAAGACAAGGAGACCCCCTTTCCCCGTATCTCTTCATAATCTGTATGGAAGCCCTTTCCAAAATGATTGATAGTGCCAATGATATGTGTTTCCTGAGCGGCAAGAAAATCTCTAAATCGGGCCCCCTAGTCTCTCACCTTCTTTTTGTGGATGACTGCCTAATCTTTATAGAGGCAAATCAGGAGGAAGTAAAAAACCTTCTCTCCATCCTTGAGGAATTCAACCATTCTAGTGGCCATTGTATCAATTTCAACAAATCCGGCATTTTCTGCAGCAAGAATATTGAAGAGGATTTCCAGGAAACTCTAGGTGTTTGGCTGGACATGCCTAGAATGACGGACGAAGAAAAATACCTGGGTTTTCTCCTTTTCCGAAAAAGAGCTAGGACTTTAACCTTTAACTCCATTTTGAAGAGTATGGAATATAGGCTTCATGGATGGCAATCCAAAATGATTTCCCAAGCCGGGAGAGCTACCATGATCGGGTCGGTCATAAACACCCTTCCCAATTATCAGATGGGATGCCTAGAATTTCCAAAAAAATCTATAAATGCTATGGACAAGATTCAAAGGACCTTCTGGAATACTGGTAAAAACAATGTTAAAAGCCATTCCATAGAGGCATGGGAGTCCCTGTGCCAGCCAAAGAGTATGGGAGGTTTGGGCTTCAAGAACCTGAGGCTTTTCAATGAAGCAATGCTCACTAAACTTGCTTGGAGATTAATTCATAACGAAACTGACCTTTGGGATAGAGTCCTAAAAGCTCGTTATTTTCCCATTTCCAGTCCGCTCAACGTCCAGAAGAAGGCTAGGGACACCTGGATTTGGAGAGGAATCCAGAAAGGCATAAAGGTTATCCGGGATCACCATTTTTGGTCAATAGGGGATGGTACCCATGTTAGGATCTGGGATCATAACTGGCTGAAAAGCATGAACACAGTTGACGTCACTGATTATCAAAGAAATTCGGGCTTAGTTTGGGTCAGCGAGATCATTGATCATGATAATTACATATGGAAGGTCTCTACCATCAGGGACCTCTTCACGAGAACCCAAATGGATGAAATTATGGCAATTCCTATCCTCCAGGAAGGCAGTGATGAAATGGGTTGGAATCTCACCACAAATAGATCCTTCTCTGTCGCTTCTACCTACAAAAAGCTTGTAGCTGTCATTTTGCCTCCCTCCAGGGCTAACCAAACGGATTCCGGGGTCTGGAAAAATATTTGGCTAATCAAAACCCCTAACAGAATAAACCTCTTCATCTGGAAAATGGTAAAACAAACTCTAAAAGTTAGAAGTAAAATCTTCAAACATATGGAGAGGGTGGACCAATTTTGCCCCGTCTGCAATAAGCATGTAAAAACTAGTACTCATCTCTTTATGCATTGTGATCTAGCTAAGAAAGTCTGGCAAACACTATGGCCCAGTCTGCATACAAACATGTTGTCCTATAACTGCATTATAGAATGGATAAAATCATGGCATAAGCATAACATCATCATCTCTTTCACAGATAAGATCTCGACTGCCTATATATCCCAAATACTATGGCGGATCTGGAGACACAGGTGTGACATCATTTTTGATAAAGTAAAACCCAACCCCACCACAGTTCTTGCTACCATAGCCAATATATCACTCCATTCCCACACTATAACCATCGTCAACACCCACTTTTCCTTCCACAACCCCTCCAAACCAACCCTATCCCCAACACAACCATCCACAACCTATAACCCAGCCACAAGGCACTCTTATTCACCTCTCGTCAGGTAACGACAATCGCCAAAACCCTAAATATCACCCCAGGCCAACCCTCATAGGCCCCGATACCAATCGCATCCCATGTACATACACTACTGATCTATCTTCAAAAGCACAAGCAAAACAAATCCAGTACACCAGGAAGGCAATCTGTTCCGGACTGGGCTCCGTATCCAAATGGGTATCTACGAATACTGATTATGTTATAATTAATTTTGATGGATCTTATTCTACTACTAACTATGCAGCTGGATATGGAGTCGTAGCACGGACTCCAAAGGGCTCCTTTTTAGCAGGCTTCTCGGGCGTGGCTAGGGTTGGATCCAGCCTCCAGGCAAAAGTTATGGCTTTGAGAGAATCCATTTTTTGGGCCACACAACAAGGCTGGAGACACATTATGATCCGGGGTGATGCTAAGACGATCATCGACGACGTCAACGGCCTCAGGTCTTCTAGTCCCTGGTCTTGTCATTCGCTAATAGTTGATTGTAAAAAACTCTTAAGTTTATTTCGGTTATGTAATTTATCTTTTATTAGTAGAGAAGACAACAAGATAGCAGACTCTATTGCTAACTTTGCCCGGGTAGATGGGGTGGGAAAGATGTGGAGTAACCCCTCCCCATTCTCTACCCAATTAACAATGGATCTTTGTAGTCCCCTTTTTAATTAATCAATTTTTTTCTTGTCAAAAAAAAAATATATAGGTGTAGAAGCTAATGGAAGAAAAGATAGTGTTGTAGTCCAAGTCTATACGTCAGCATCAAATTCATGGAAAATCGGTCAAACTGTATTTTATCGGTTTTATATTTTTCAAATATCTGGGGTGCCTGGGTGTGTTGTAAGGATGCCTTTGCTTACTTATCAGCTCAGATGTTGATGGGGTTCAGATTCATTCTGAGGTATGGGAGATGCTGGATTATAGAAATCTTGGACTAATCGTTATGTCATGGCCCATGAGTATTATCAATGACCGAAAATATTTTAGGCTTGTGCGGTCTTTGAAGAACGACGAGATTCCACTCTTGACTGGCACTATTCTAGTTTTGTATGAACCAAAACATGGAAGGGCTAGAGAACTAAAAATCAACAATATTCCATTCAAAAACGCAATGACTTATTTTGAAAGCTTAGTTTCTCTAAACTTTGGCACTTATGTTGGAGGAGAACTTGAGATTACGAATGAAGAATCAATGGATTGGCTAAGTGATTATATTTTTTATTTCGTACTATTGATATTTTTACCGGTAAATATTTATGTATTTTTTTTAACTGAATTATAAAAAAAACTTTATTGGTACTGTATCTTTTGGGTTTCGAGGGCTGCAGTGGATTCAAATATCTAAAATGTAAATATGAGAGACCTAATCTATACAAAAAGTTAAAAACATCATTTTATTATAATATAACTTTTCTTTTTCCTTTCTTTTTCTTCTCCGTCGTCCCTTTCCTTCTTTTTTCTTTGATGATTAATCATTGATTCTTTCCTTCTTTTTTCTTTGATGATTAATCATTGATTCTCAATTGAATCAAGTGAATTCAACTGAATTATCTTCGAATGAAAATGTTGAACCTGAAAATCAAGAATTGGTGAATGAAGGAGTTAAAATAGACGTTAATACTCCAGAAAAATAACTGCTATAAGGTAAAAATCGAAAAACTCATCATTTATTTCTGCTTTTGATTGGTTAAAAGGTGAGATTCAATGAAGTTAGGAACTAAAGTTGGGTTTCTGAAACTGTTTACGGGTGAGAGTTCTTGTTTTTCCAACCGTAAATCAGCTATTACGGCTGGCAAAAAATCAATTCTAAGCCGCAAAATAGGTTTACGATTGGGAAATCTTAATTCCCAGCCGTAAGTTAGATATTTTTGTAGTTACGGTTGGGAATTGATGAACTCCCAACCGTAAGTTGAATATTATCAATTTATTACGGCTGGAAAATGAAGAATTTCGAGTCGTACGTTAATTTTAGAAAAACAAAATTCCTAGTCGTATAGATATTTTTCTAGCCGTACAATGTGTAATGAAAACCAGATTCCCAACCGAAATTGGTATTTCCTAATCGTAGGTTTATTTATGGCTAGCTCTTACCTTGATTGTTAGTCGTAGAAGTAGTTTACGGCTAGGAATTCATAAGTTCCCAACCGTAGAAATAGTTTAGGGCTAGGAATTTATGAGTTCCCAGACGTAGACTGCAAAAATAAAAAAAGATTTATTTTTAGAAAATTTTCAAGCCTAGTTCATCCCTTAGTGGACTCCTAGTTCCGTCACTTGAAGTGGTGAATCCTTTGGGTGAATGTCATATAACAATCCTAAACCGGGCTGGAATTCGCTAAACACTAAAGGGGAAACGATGAGCCTTAGAGGGTGAATACCATGTAACGTTTTTGAACCCAATGTTCATAGGCAATTAGGTAATTACGACGACAAAGTTAATGTGGATAGTGACATAACTCTCCGGTTAATGGAGATATGACCATTTTACAAAGAGTTTGTAACAGTATTACTCTTTTATAAACCGGATTAAGAATGTGTGACTATTTTGTATAATACTCTTACTAATGGTATTTTTCGAATATATAATGACACAAATTGGGACTCAAATTCCTAAGTGTGTGGTTCAGGATGAGAATTGGTTATTGTCTACTGTTTATCGATGTTTATATATCCATAATTAAATTTCTGCCACAGTCAATATGCCCGATCCCCAATTCAGCGACCCGACATTAGTGATCCAACATTTTCATTTTTTGAAAATTCCTGAGCTAGCTTTGGTCCATCTAAGACCAATGGAGACGTCCACAAATGACAAAAGTAAAATTTTATAAATCCCAATTAGGCCAAGAAGTTTCAGGCTTTCATGAATAGATTTCCAAGCCTGGGAGTCTCTGTATTTAAGGCTACTTAAGACATTGGTTACAACATGGAATTAGCGATGCGAAATCGGCTACACCTAAACCAATAATTTTCATCCAAAATTCCTGTGCTTTGATCCAAATACCACTATTATCTAAGACCAATGGAGACAGGAAAATATACATAGCACTTGCTACACGTTCACAAATGCCGCACAATCGATATCCTGCAGGGTGATTTTACCCAACTATAAGCCGCTTATATGGTCACACCAGAGAGACAGGGTTCAGGCTTTCATGAATAGAACCCATTTCTCTGTGTTCAATGGATCGACGTTGATACAGTTCTGCAGCAAGCGGATCCGATAATCTCATGTAATAAGAAACAACATTATTCACCAATTTAAAGATGCGGCAACAACACAAGTATTCGAGCCATCTCCTGCAACAAATGGGCATAAAGAGGTAGGTGAAGTGGCTCAGCAAATTCAAGAGTACAGTGTTGAGGAGCCTGTCAGACGTCCAAGCATAAGATTTAGGTTTCACATAAGGTAGTCATTTTTCAGGATTAATGGAGTTTGCAAACCAACTAGGATCAAGTAGCATGACATCCAAGCAAGAACTGGAAGGATCCATGGTAGTTTCTAGGAGAAGCCTAAAATCGCCTGTTTTCTTCTCCGAAAAATAACGGAGCTAAACATTTTCTTTCTCCTTTCACCCTCCAAAAACTAACTCAAAAGCAGAAAGGAAAAGGAAAATTGAACACTTGCAGCAATACAAGAAAAACAGTCGGTCTTTTCTTTTTTTACCCCAAAAGCTTAAAACCTTATTAGAGTACAAGTGAATTTAAATTTTCACAGCCTCATAACTATGAGTCATAATCTTCCTTTTTCTTAGTAACAAGATACTAAAGGAACCGTATAAAAACCAAATGAAAACGGGGAAAGGTGCTTTTCTTTCTTGTTAAGCCTATGTCCGCTAATCAGTTCTCAGTTATTCCGACGATAGATGGGTCATCAGAGAACTTTTCGCTGCGAGTTATGACTCCTAAGAAGAGTCAGTACAAGGCGCGCTCCTCTGCCCGAGGTCTGAAGACATCGTCTTCAACTGAAAGATCCCTTTTTCTTTGTACTGCATATATACAGGAAGACCACAGCTTCTTAGAATCAATTCTCCAAGCCTAGGAAGCAGAGATATCAATCTGAATCCACAAGTATCTGTATCACCAAATAATATTTCTTACAGTGAGCAAACAATACTTTCAATTGTGATTCAAACCCAAAATGAAGTGAGAATACTTTCATTTCTGGCTTTAGGAAACCACGCACAGTCTAATGATTTAATAAACTCGCCTGAAATCGGAAATAAAATCACATAAGTAGAAAGATAAAGAGAACCACATACCTCCAAGTCCGGGACAAGGTTATAAGTCTTGTTATCATCTTGGTCTACCAATGTTATTCCTCTGATTTTTTGAAACCCGACTCTGGCAGCAATTAGATTCTGCATCATTATATGCATAGTTTAGGATCATTTGAGATAAGTACATAAAAACCGGCAAAGAAATAAATAAAAAAAAAGCAGGTCCGACCTATTTTGGTACATGATATCATTTCCACTATAATGTATTTATTCTTTATATTTACAACCTATTCTGACAAAGCTTTCCTGATAGCTTCAGGATTACTTCGCATTTTATTTTTTTAAGTTAGCACTAGTTTGAAATTTGGTTGTGGAGAGAAGAAAACCATTTTGTAAGTGTAAATTTCTCCTACCCTTTTGGGAGCCTAGTTATTGTAAAATCCTAAAACTGAATAGGTAAATATCAGATATAGTTATCTCACCAGGTTGATTTCCATGGAGCTGAATGCTTCCACCTGCCGTATTCCCTGTACAAGATTGTTAAATAAGTAAGAGTGAGTTCCCAAATGCAGCTTGTAAAATAGCTCCCCAAACCCAATAGACTTCTGACAATAACAATTGAATATCATACCAGATTCTGAGCACCATGAATCATAACAGCTTCCTCCTCTTGAAGATCCTGTCGCGATAAGAAAATTTTGAAGGGGCCCATATCCTTATTCAAATGATTTGTGATGGTTAACCTTACCTGTGGGAACATGAGTTAGTTCGCAAAATCCAAATAATTACACATTTGTCTGTGAAGTGCTTCTTTACTTTTCTTTTTCTCTTATTATTCTTGACTGCCCATGGATTCTTAATAGCTACCATATTTCAGAAATAAAACAGAATGCAAGTTAAATTACCACAAAGGGTTTCTTCAAGAGAGTGACAGAAGGAACCTCCGCAATCTGCAATTCAATCGGCTGCAAAAATGTGTAAGATACTTTCAGCACTTGGGACTGGGAATTCTTACAAAAGGGTGTACACTAAAACAAGAATCTGTTATAATAAAAAAAATGCATGGATTCTACTAACAGAGATTGTTTCAGTTATTATAAGATGAAATGTTTGACAAAATTGATTGATCACAGATATGCCAGCTGAATAATATATGCGCCATGGATTAAAGTGAAGCGTATAATTCAACGAGATTACCAAAGACCAAGTTGGTTGTGAAAAACCTATGCACCAAGTATTTAGGTGCAAAATTTGTGCCTGACATTAGAACTCAGCGTGGTCAAGGGTTATTGTCAGAAACTTAGCGAGTCAATAGATTGACATGCACATTGCATTGAACGTTTTAAATACAAAAAAAATCTTATTTCAGTTGTCAATCATGATTTTGCGAGTATGCAATGAACCGCCATTTAAATGGTTCAGTGATTAGTGGAGAGCATGCAAAAAGATCGAGGACAAAATCCGAGAAAGAACAAAATCAGGATTCAAAATATAGAAGCCGGAAGCAAAAGCTAATTTGACTGGGCTAGCTCTAGCTGACTGGCAAACCATTTAATCAATATTGTTCTCTGGAACTTTTGCTATGGAAAAAATGAAGGGTACAACATATGTTTTGAACCATAGATTTAAGGTCAATAATTTCAGCTGAGACGCTGAGCTATATGTATGTTAGCTCCATTGTCCTTGGTTATCATGCCAGTGTATGTATACTATGTATGATTAAGGTAATATTAGCAAAGGTAACAAATAGGTAAATGTATCGATTTAGCTGATCCAACTTGCAGAACATCCAACACAAAATTACTAAGAATTAACATATCAGATTTCACTTGTAATATTTTTCTTTATAGTAAAGTAAAAAACAGATAATAAAATAGCAAAAAAGGTTCTTGCAACTCCCATACCAAACACATGGCGGCAAACACTAACATCATACAGTTTCTTACAACTATCTGTTTATTTATTCAAAGTCAAGTTTCTTACAACTATCAGACAGTTTAAAAATGGTTTATTGATCGATATAAGAGGACCTCTTGTGGTGACTAAAGGTAATTCCTGTGAATCAGAAATAGTGTCCCCTAAGCAAGATGAAGAAGTAACTACAATTTCTTTCAATTCACTGCATTGCTGCTTGGAAATGGATCTAAATTTACGTCAGCCCCCACCGTGGCAGTGGTTACTAGTAATAATTGTCTAGCAGCCAGCATACATAATTTAATGCCCGAGTAATGAAAAATTGCTAACAATCATCATTTTTAGAATCAAATACCACTTTAAAGGATGTAATTCCGGTCATACATAGTTAATACTCGAGAAATGAAGACAAATATCATTCTAGAACCATTCAAAAACTAATGATGCAATTCTTTAAAAACTTGAGAAATCAATTGAAAAAACACCTCAACATAGAAGTGTTAAAATAAGCAACTTGAGTACCATTCTAATATCCAATTTTAGTTTGAAAGCCAATCATGACATTATCTAGCAGACAGCACACATAGTTTAATGCTGGAGTAATCAAAACTTACTGACAAATATCATCTCTAGTATCAAACTACAACTTTCATGGATGCAATTCCAGTTAAGAAACTCAAAATACAATTCAAACACAGCTACGTCTAGTTACACTGTTCTTTTACGCAATTTTAGTTCAGAATCTTAATTTCAAAAGCAGTTAGATTTCAAAATCTTTCGTAAGCCAAAGAAAAACTCAAAATCTAAAGGTTTCAGTTAGAAAATACCTCTGAAAATTTAAGAGTATTCGGTTGAAGTTTCGTCAAGGAGATGAGAGAATGAACATGATGTATGGAACAATGGTTGATATCTTCTTCATCCTCGAAGAGTGTATCTTCGGCATCAGTGAGAATATCATAAGAGTTGAGCAAACTTTTGTCATGCCAATACAAAATTTGATGATTTTTTATCAACGCAAATATTTCATGATCTTCATTCACAATAAACGGACTCAAATCTAGCAGATTTCCGTCAGAATCTTTTGAAGAAAACTTAAACATCTTTTTCCAGACCATTTCATCGAACATCCATATAATAATCTCACCACCGCCATCTTCCGGATCATCTTCATGTATAAGACACAACTTCTGGTTTAACTCCAGAGGTTGTACTAGATCAACTTCGACTGGAAAGGGCGGAGACAAAATCGAATGAAACTGATTATCTTCTAAATCAAGACCCATAATTCTCTCTGAACCATATGAGACCCAATATAATACACCATTAGCATAAACACCCCTAGGAAAGCTAGCAGAAAAAAAGCAATCAGTGTTTCCTAATGAAACCCATTTCTCAGTTCCTAGAGTAAACATCTCTATGGCTCCAACACTAGATCCTAGCTCTTCCCTGTCCTCCCAAAAAATTCGAACAACCTTATACTTACCATTGTGAAATGCAAAACCAAAGTTGATACAACCACCATTTATACCTTCTCCACTTCTGAATCGTGGAAGTAAAGTATACTCTTTAGTAATTGGATTACAAATATATATAGGATCACAAATATAAGTAGGATCAGCACAATCTTCATCTAAATCTTCAGGACAAAAGGGTAAAGCAATACATACCAGCCCGTTTCTTGATCCGACTAAGGTAGGTTTGAAATTGAAAAACCCGGGATGATTCACTTTCTTTTTCTTGATAATATCATCATCATAATCATAATCAATATAGCTGAGATAATACTTTCGATCTTCCGTGCCGTCCTGCGTTATCCCGATAAAACCATATTTTCCTCCTCCACATTCATCATCATCAACATAGCTTGATTCCTTGACAAATTGTCTCCAAGATTTGCAAACTCCTTTTACTTCTAAAACCTTTTCCACAGGTAATTTTGTGAAAATCCTAGTTACAAGATCCTGATTATAAATTACACTGTGCCTGTGCTGCTGAACCCTAGAGCTCTTTTTCATCATAAAAAAGAAAAGAAAAGAAAAATACTGCGAAAAGGCTGGATATACTTAAGTTGATTAGTAGTGTTGAATGATTCAGGCGGAATTTTGTTAATTGAGATTCTCTTCCTTCGTTCACTGATTTTCCTGTTTTCCTACTTCCTTCTTCGTTCCATTTTATCGTCGTGGTCTAAAAAGAACGTTTTTTTTCTTTTTTGGACTATAGGAATTTGGAGGGGCTGGAATGATGATTATTATACTTCTGCACACGGTTTTACCAGTACAGTTTTTGTGCTGCTGGTGGTTTCTTAATTCTTTCACCTAGTGCAAGCAAATTCCTTACTGGAACGCACTTCAGCCATTGATCAAACCAAAAATAAATCTGGGAATGGTTGGTTATATCCATAATTGCATGATGCGAAACCTCTCCGAAAAAATTTCCAGGCCTGGGAGTCCCTGTGTCTGCACTGCATAACAGGACATGGGGGACTTGAGATTAGGGTTAAAAGTATTTTTGACAGACACTGGTTACGACGTGGAATTAACGAAGCGACATTGTCTACACATCAGCCAACAATTTTCATTTAAGTTGCACTTTCAAAATACCTGTGCTTTGGTCCAAACTGTATCATCTAAGACCAATGGGGACAGGGATACATAGCACTTACTACACGTCTACAAATGCCGTACAATCGATATCCTGCAGGGTAATTTTACCCAAGTATAATTCGCTTATATGGTCACAACAAAGAGATAGGCACTTGCGGTTCAGGCTTTCATGAATCGCACCCATTCCAGGAACCCACTTCTCTGTGTTCAATGGATCGACGTTGAGACGGTTCTGCAGCAAGCGGATCCGATAAAGAGCAGTTTCTTTCCTATCACAGAAATGAGCCATGCAATATGACTTAGGCTCGTCGGCCGCCAGTCTGACCACAGCCATCGTTAAGGCCCCATCCACGGGTTTCGGATCCGTGAGGTTTTTATCACCCATCATCTTGACCTCCCTTTCTGTGGGAAAATATACTTCTTCTCCACCAGCCATATCAAAGATTTTTAAGTCCTTTGTGTAATGCCTCATAGCCTCAAGTTTTGTGGAGTCGTGCTTTTCTGCCAGTGTCAATATGCACGAGAATCTCATGTGATAAGAAACAACAGTTTTGACCAATTTAAAGTTGCGGCAACAACAAAAGTATTCGAGCCATCTCCTCCCCACACCTGCATACCACTTGATGATATCGGTATCCTCCAAACAAATAAGTAATTTGATTGGTCTGGGACGACCCATTGAGTTTGTAAATCCAGCCAGCTTAACTGCTTTCCTTACAAGCTCTGGTGGCGCAACAACTTTCATGCACAACTTCGTTAAATCATCAACAATGCTCTCTGCATAGTTCTCTTTCTCTTCTTCTTCTGCTCGTTTTCCAACTTCCTCCAAGGCGCTCCTTGCCTTCAAAGGTGTTAAGTGTTTATCCACTTGTTCCTGGAACTGGTCGTAAGCATCCACAAGTTCACATGGCAATTGACTTCTGATGGTTCTCAGAGAGAAAAAATCACCACCTGTGAACTTCCGGTACCAATCAGCTCGATCCTCCAAAGACTCAAAGAAATCCTGCACTGTTTCATCCCCCCAACTTCTAAAAGTCTCTCTCACCTCTCTCTCTATCTGATAATCAAATTTGAATACATCACCTCGCTTTACTTTCTTGAAAACATGTTCAACTATCTTCAACCCCAGTTTCCTCCTCCTAGTCGCTCTAGCATTTTTTAATTCCAACAATTTCATCTCTTTTTGTCTATTGTATTTCTTCCTTGCTCTAATTTCTTTTTCTGATGGACGGGGATGCAAAACCGATGGTGGGACTGCCTGAAGTTCCATACCCAAATAATCTATCTTTTCTGACACACTACTGTGGATAGCCGTCTTCAATTTATCTACCTCCATCCCCAACACCCTTTCTAAGAACTTCACTACTTCATTTTTCAACCCCAACGTATGCATTTTGGAACACGAAGACGTTATCACTAGTATTTCATCTAAATATCTAACTGCATATACTCTTTCTGGCTTATGAAAAACTCTACCCCCAACTGAATCAACACTTAATTTCTTCTCCTTCCTATCGATCTTCAGACGAAAATCTTGCATTGCTTTATCGAAACCATCAAAGTAAACATTCAGAAGCATTGAATTCAAGCTACTCTCTTGAGGAAAACCTCTACCCATACAACAACCACCTAACTCAATTCTCAATGCTTCGAATTCAAAAAGCTTTTTTATCAACTCAATCAAAAACTTATCGTCTATCTTCTCTTCAACAATCAAACATAATCTACAAACATGTTTATCATCAAACACACTATGCTTAAACGAAACCTTAAACCACCAACTAGGGTCCTGTACAGTTGTTTTCAAGTATCTAATAGCAGTATGTCTACCCATTCCAACACGCCCACCATAAGCAAAAGTTGCAAAACGTTTCTCATAAACAATCTCTAATACCATCCTAATAGCTTCAACCAAAACTTTTAATTTCAAATTAGGTAAAATCAAAGACTCTCCTTTTATTCTATTAGACACCATTTTGACACAACATTCTTCAACATTAAATCTATTCTGTTTAAGCTCATCAGAAATTTCTCCAATTGAGATTCTACTAGAAGCAGAATCTTCATCAATTGATACATTGTTTGATAGATTTCTACAAGAAGCAAGAAGAACAGTAGGTTTAGAAATGACATTTTCAATAAGGTTATAGAATTTACCTTGTTTGTATTGTTGGAGTACTAGAGTCTCGAGCTCAGTGTTGTTAATGGGTTTCAAAGGGTCTGCAGCTAAGCTGGAATGATATCTCATATGAGAACAAAGAACTGAAACCCTAATTCTTAATGAAGATAGTTTCATACCGATGAAAAATTGAATTGAAGTAGTACATAAATAAAAAAAAGGGAGGTCTTTTATTGGGTGGGTCTTTTATTCCCACATTATATAGGTGGGGTGGACACAAAGGAGAATCCTTTTTTGTTTTTTTCCTCTCCCTTCACTCAATCTCTCTTTAGGGCGGAGCTGAATGGCCTCAGCTACAGCAACAAGGCTGTTCCTCTTCTCCTCTGTTTTACCCTTTAATTCATCATCAACATCAACAAAAGCAATACCAGCATTGAAATTCTTCTTTTCCAATAACAAAAATTACAACTTTAATCTCATTAATTCCCATAGTTTTAGACCATACGCCAGTTTAAGTAACACCACTCTTATCACAAGCACTGTCAGTGACAAAAGCAAGAGTAAGAAGAAGAAGCAAAGCAGCAACACCCAGAAGAAGAAAAATGTTGGGGTGTCTTCTCCTTCTTCCTCTTCTTCTGGTGGTGGTGAGGAGAAGCTGAAAAGGAGGACACGTTCAAAAAGGGTATTTGAAATTCCTGAAGATTTTCAGCACCAATTACTAATTCATGGAGAAAACAGCAAAATCAATAGTCATATACCTGTTATGCTTGGAGAGGTTCTAGAGGTTTTTGAAAAACATCCTTCTCCACTTCGTTCTTTTGTTGATTGTACTCTTGGTGCTGCTGGTCACTCTTCTGCAGTAAGTAACTACATTTTCTTGCCATAATAATGCTTATTTCTGCAATTCAACTGTATGTTTTAATGATTGCGAACTCGAAACATCAACACATTGCAGGAAACAAAATGGGTTGAGCATAAATTTTGTTATATGTTCTTAATTTACTGCCAAGAATAACAAAATGTGCCTAGATACTTTGTTGGTGGTTAGCTTATTATGGACATACACTAGGGTTTTTTTTCGTTATAAGTTGCGTTATTTGTAAAATTCTAGTTGTACAACATGATCAATGGCTTCGATGAAAAAGTGCAACTTGATATACCATAGTTAAGGGGTTTAGTGTTAGTTTGTAGATATGAGAAAGGAGAAGAAGATACAACTAAGCCACTTACTATCTTAAGGCTGGACTATTTGATTAACTGTTCGAAGTTATGGAGTTTTAAGTCTATGCCGGTTGTGAAGTTCGTGTGGTAAAAATTTTGACTACCTGTCTTTCTCATTTATATTTGTTATCTGAAGTCTGAATGTGGTACATGATGGTGGCTTTAGTAAAATCTATATCTTTGTTACAATCCCTTAAAGTACTTTGTAACTTTGGGACATAGTGTTTAATTTTTGTTTAGGCCAACAATATGGTCAGTCTCACCTGTCAAAGCATTAGTGGCAAAATCAAACTAGTATTAACGGCTTTTCTCAATGTTTTGGCCCCATGTGTTCCTCTCCGTCTCTTTTTCTCTTTTTTCTTGGACCCGTTTTCTTTAGGCATTAAACTGCAGTTACTGCCTTTTCTGTTTATTTCATTATGAAAAACAGATAATTAGTGCTCATCCAGAGTTGGAGCTACTTGTTGGATTGGATGTTGATCCTAAAGCACATGAAAAGGCTAAATTGCATATAAATGATGTTTTAAATCTGAATGAGCAAGCTTCAGCGTTGAAGGTGATCACACGTCTAAAAAATTTCAAGGATATCAAATCTGTTCTCTCCGAGGTTGATGAAAAAATCTTGATCCACGGTGTTGATGGAATCTTGATGGACTTGGGAATGTCATCTATGCAGGTTTGCCTCTAAAAAGCCATATGTACCTTTATGAAGTCTTTATCTCATGTATGGTCTTCATTCATCATTATTTGTTCAATTTATTGACCATGAGCTAACCGGCAAAAGATTGATGAATGGCGATTACTATTTCCGTTTCTTTGCACTTACTAAATCTTGTAATTTTAATAGTGGTTCGATCATTCAACTTAGCATGTGTTGGTGCTAAAATGAAATATTGTTAAATCCAAATTTAGTGGAAAAAAATGAGAAAAAAAATTATCTTTGAGTATGTGTTGCCTCTAAAACTAGAACCTATAGCACATTTTTTTATTCTTAGATCATTTTGCACAGGTAAACAATGCTGAGAGAGGGTTCAGTGTGCTTTGTGATGGACCTCTTGATATGCGGATGGATCCTCAGGTTCGTAGTTCAACCATAAAATTCTTTTAATTGAATTTTTAATAAACCTAAACTGAGAATTGAAATTTTTAAGTCTTCGAGTAAAACAAAAGTTAAGATGAAATAACGAAACACAAGATTGCAAATGTGTCGTGTTTATACTTCAGTTTTCAGTGTAACTTATTTCTCTGTCCTTAAATGTTATTAGTTAGGTAAGGGCAGCTGGGCAGGTTTCAGCCAGGCTTAAAACCATACATAAAATTAGAGAAACATGATCTCAATTTTTTAACTAGTCCTGAATAAAATGACTTGTGAAGTACCGTTGGAAACTGATGTTGTAACATGGTATAGCAAATCTGTAATAAAGACTAACGTGGTTTGGAGCCTTGGTAATACTAGTAAGCATGTCTTAAATAGGCATGATTGGTATGTAGCGCACACCAGTTTGGTTTGTAGATATGGTAATTCCCTGCATGACTCTCTAGAGGTCATCATCATCTTTCAGTTTGGCTTTCAGATACGGTATTTATGAAATATGATGTGCATCTATATCAAAGGGTTTCCAGTGGTCAGGATTCCATTTTTCATTTATTTTTTTTTCTTTTGGCGTGGTTATGAACTAGTTTAAGTTTATTAAAATCAGATGATAGGGTTACTTATGTGTACCCTTGTTGCATCGCAACATCTACACTTCCTGCAACCATCATCTTGCTGTTGTGGACCTGCAATTTGATGCTGGGATTTGAATCTACTTGCCCAGAGTTATCCACCTTAATCTAATTCATTGCTACTTTAACTCAATTAAATCCTGACCTACACATTCTCATGGGTTGCTTGAATTGGAAAACGAACTCTTTTTGATTAATGGATGTAAAGTATATATTTTTCATGTAAGACGATATAACTTTTCTTTTCAGAATTGTTCGATCATTTAACTGATTAGAACAGGTTTCTCACAGGCAACTTTGAGAGCAGAAGATATTTTAAATTCTTGGCCTGAGGCTGAAGTTGGACGAATTTTGCGAGATTATGGGGAAGAAAGCAACTGGTTCTCTCTGCAGAATAAAATTGTAAAGGCTCGTTCATATGGGGGTCTGCACTCCACCAGTGAATTGGGAAATCTTATTCGTGGTTCAACTCCGCAGTCAGCAGGTAGGTTATTTCCTTATTTACTATTTCATCCCTTTCAATGAAGGAAGTTAAAAAGAGCATGACGTGAAAGTAATTTCACCCCTCCAGACTATCTTAAAAAAATGATAAAGCGTAGCTATTTTGAAGTAAAGCATCTATCTCATGTACGTTGTGAATGGGAACACAGGAAGACAGGGTTGGGTGAAGACAGCAACACGAATATTTCAGGCGCTGAGAATAGCAGTTAATGATGAACTGAAGATACTCGAGGATACACTTTATGCGTCTTTTGATTGTCTCTCCCCTGGCGGTAGGCTTGCTGTTATCTCATTTCACAGTTTAGAAGACAGGATTGTGAAGAAGACTTTTCTGGACATCATTGAAGTTGGAGATGGTAATGGAGTAATCAAGGAAGAGAAAGCTATCGCAAAAAGAGAGGAAGATGAAGGTAAAGAAACATGGATCAAACAGAAGATCATTGGAAGGAAAGGAATCAACCTGACAAAGAGACCGATAACACCTTGTGAAGAGGAAGAGCGACTGAATCGCAGATGTAGGAGTGCTAAACTTAGGGTGATTCAGAAGTTTTGAGTATTCATATTTAACAGTATCCACACTATCCAAAATCAAATGTACCAAATAAACTAATAATGTCATTCCATGTTTTGGCCCATCTGTAATCTCTTGATCCAAGTTAAAAATTGTTTCGTCCTAATAACTCTAATGAATGACATCCAAATATACTCCAATTTGCAAATCGGTGTGCCATCACTACAGAAATTATATAACAAAACAAAAATGGACGATATTTCTATTGAAAAATATGACTGAACTGAATTAGCATTTCATGACAAAGTAAACATTCCTATATGAATATGATACAATGGAGTCAGGCAAAATCTGTTGCCTGTAGCAGAAAAACAAGAAGAAGAAATGTTTAGGAACTACTACTTATTTCTTTTTCCACAGCATTAAATTGGAACAGTATTCTACAAAATCAGAAGGGACAGCTAGAAACAAATGAGGAGATGCTTTGCCTCCACCCCCTCCCTTTTCCAGCCAAAGAGAGAGAATCAAAATAGACAGACACCCAATTGTTCTTTTTTACTTTTTTTTTCTTTACCCTATTTCTCTTCTCTCCGGACGGCTTCGACAAATTAGAAAATTTTATATAGTACACCCACCACACAAGGATGATGGCACCAGAATACAAAAAAAAGGACGAATCAAAGAATCACCTCAGCAGAGGGGCTCTCAAGACAAGATTCTGCAAGTACAACCACCAAGTTGGAAGGACGTTTTACTTTAAGCAGCCACGGCAAGAATAATCACAACATCCAACCCGATACTCCATTAACCCATTTTGTTCCTCTCAAAGAGAATCTGAGTGAAGAATGATAAAAGAACCCTTGCCTTTCTACAATGAAATATCCCCTTCAACTGGAATGGTTTACTACTCCCCAACTCCTTGCTCTTCACATTTTTCGGCATTAGCATCTACACATTTCCATTGTTTGGTAATAGATAATCATTTGTAGGAACAGCTTAGATCTTTTGCCCAGTTTCATTGTATCTCTATTCAGATGTCCACCCATTATGTACAAAGCGGTGTTCATCCATTGTTCCCAGCAACCTCTGCAGCTCGCTGTCTCATCATCTCCATCACGGCTGCCCTACGACGAGAATCAGATTGCTGTTGCAACCTTCTCAAGTGCTCTTTCAAGTCTCTGAACAAAAAAAAAAGGAACAGTAACACTATGAGAGGAGAAATCCAGATAATGGTCTTTTTAAATCTTACAGACATCAGGTCACAAATAATTTCTTGAAAGATGTACACACTTGCAACGCGGCACATGGCACTCTGATTCTTTGCATGCTCTAGCGTGAAGTTGAAGGAGATACCACATCTTCTTACACAGAACACAGCCTCCAGAAGCACGCTTTTTGCACTGTATGCCATGGCGAAACAGCCCCTTAACCTTACGGCAGTTGGGGTACTGGCATTGTGGATATCTACATTGAGACGCGTGCACCAGAAGATCGAGCATTTTCCTAAGCTGCAGTGCAGAACACAATATCATGTGAGAATTTATAGACCCTCCAGAGTCCAGACTGTCACCAGATACTAAATTTGGATTAAATATGTCTAAACATCACAAGATACCCTTGCAAGAAGATGGTCCTATCTAGCAGATTCTATTTATCAAAGCATCTAATCACAAGTAGTCTTCAGCAAACTTGGTTATCAATTACCCAGAAACATGAAATGTGGAACCAGTTTACAACAGAAAAAGCTAGCAACAGGATATCAAAGAAAACGTCACACACGTAAGACCTATACACAGAAGAGGCAAGGAAATCTATATACCTGCAAGACTCGCTTTTGTCGAGCTTCTGTGTTCTGTGCATTCTGCTCAGCAGTGGATGGATGATTCGTTAACTTATGCGGATGATCAACACCACCATCCTTCTGGAAACAAGGATTACACACATCATAGTCAGGGCAGATCTCACACCTCCATCCTTGACCTGCCTCAATGTCCTGCTGGCACATGTTGCACGTAGTAACAAAAGCAGGTGCAGTTGGGTTATGAAGATGATATAGAACCATCATTGACGAATGTTTTGCCCTTCGCAGAGTATCATACTGATAATGATTTCCTTGACAAAGACTTAAAAATGCTTGTCTTGTGTCAAAGAACTCACTTTCTAAAATCTCATCCTTGTCCTTAGTATCTTGTGTCACATCCTTAACTTCAACCTGATCAAAAATTTCTTGCATTAAGGATCAGTTTGGGTTTATCTAGAAATGAACACATGCGGTTTGTCTAAAATGGATCTAAACAAACCTGAGGAAATATGAAATTATGCATTGTTTGGCAGGATTCGACAAAGAAATTTGCATTTGAATACTCACCCGATGAAAAGTATGTTTATCCCTGCCATTGATAGGATGTTTTTCTCTGTCATCAAGTTTTTGCTCCGCATCATAGCACCTGCAATGAAGTATAAAGGCATTTTGAGAAGAGGTGCAGAATTCATCATCAGATATCAGCAAGCATGACA
Organism: Papaver californicum; assembly: GCA_023531435.1. NCBI lineage: Eukaryota > Viridiplantae > Streptophyta > Magnoliopsida > Ranunculales > Papaveraceae > Papaver > Papaver californicum. Next base: position 1,102,917 of record JAJJMC010009576.1, read on the forward strand.
CTTACTACACTTTTCCATGAAGCTTCAATCATACATTTGTAGCTCAACAGATCTAATATATGAGCGTATAATTTAGTTCAAGACAATCAACATTCAAAAAAAAAAAACAGGGAAACAGATTCTCTCATATTATTCTAACAGTGAAATTTCAGCTTTAAAATTCTTTGTTTGTATTTTGAGACACGGAGACAAGTGTGACTATAAGGTTAACTCTGATGAATAACTAGATGATCTTGTGGGTGACATGGATTAAACACCAGTTACCAGTGTCTAAGCACAACCCTAGTTGTTCAAGGGATTCATTTGCACCTATTTTATATTTCGGCGGTACTATTTAGAGTTATGGACTTTGTCAATCTGCTAATTTCTTGGGTACTGGCCAGGGCAATTTATATAAATCATTCAGGTCATATCTAATTAAGCTACTAGGTGAGTTAAATCAGGTTTTAGCCGAAATTTTAAATCACATAACTTCTCAGTTATGCAGTCTGGAGTTTAAAAGAGGAAAATACGTCGTAATATACCAGTGTTATTGTTCAGATTTATCAGACCAATAAAGATAGAAAGAAATAGCGAGTGAGACAAAGGAGATCCAACAGTTCTCCTTTTCTTCTAGTTCTTCTCCCTCTCTAGGATTCTTCTGCATTCGGTTTTTCGTCTCTCAGAGGGGTTCTGTTACTAATGTTTGGTAAAATTCGTAAACCAGATGCCATGGTTTAATATTTTATTTAAGGGTTTACCTACAGTATAGGTAGGATAGGAACTATAAAGCTTTATTGTTGTTAACAGTTAGAATTATAGGTAGGATATGGGTGGGGAAGGTATGCAGATGGCTTCTATATTTATTTCATACTAAAGCATATAAGAACTATATTTTTTTAAATTCAGAAAGTGGAGTTCAGAAGTATCGCAGATACTTCGAGCATAGAGAATTGCTTACTTGTCGCAAAGCTGAAATCTTTTGCAATTGTTGCAAACCCACCGGTTTCCAGATACCATTAGATTACAACAATGGTTGCATGAATGTTGCAGGTGTACCATTATAAAATCTTCTTTCATGGGGCATATGGTCTCACCAAGCTGTAAAGAAATGATAACAGACTTAGAACTAAAACAATTCTCAAGAAGAAGAAGAAAATAGTTATAATCGTTTTGCACAGCTGAGATCCTATCATGCTAAATCTCATAAGAGTTCCATCGATGATAAAAACTATCAATAGTACGAACAATGACAAGAAAGTAGGTGCTTTACGGGTAGTGGCAGAGGTTGTTGAGAGTGGAAACCACAGAATTTAATCGACCCTAACCTCTAACAAATCATCAAAAGTTACTGATAAAGAAAATTGACCAACCTGTGGCAACACGTGGGGTATAAATTACCTTTTGCATTAAAAGAACATCTTTTGAAGCATTTGCAGAAAGATCAGCATGACCAGCAGCTTTTAGAGCCCTTTTTGTGATAATTTTTTTCGTTTTCCCTTTCTTTTGTTGTTTTCTCCCGTCCTCCTCTTGTAGGAGTTGATTAATCATATCTTCGGCAGCACCAGGCCAATAATCACCGTCAAAGTATGGCAATCGTGAAGCTGTAACCTTGGCCTTACATTCTCCAGTAGAGATAAAGAAATGGTCATATAAATTAGTGAGCTCGGCCACAATGTTCTCCTTTGAAGCTTTTCTAAGCATAGCCAAATACCTAATCAGGAGAGAATCCAGCGATTCCAGAGAGGCATTAGTGAGGACAGAGGACTACAATTCAGCAGTCCTAATGAAACAAGACAATTAGTAACCTAATGGACTCACCACTCCCTGAGTTTATCAGACTTCGGCGTCTTCTGAATCTCTGGATGGCAATACAAAATATAATCTTCACCCTTCAGGGGAGGGCACGCCCATATATAGCAGCTAGTGAAACCTCGTAGCTTGCAATACTCAAGGTATCCTATCTGGAAGAAATTAAAAAAAAAAAAAAAAAAAAAAAAAAAAAAAAAAAAAAACCATTATTTAACATCAGTTTTAAAAGAAAATTAAGTTATCTTGCAAACAGCCTCACCAATTTCCAATACATTCGCTTCTAAACCCACAATGTAACAATTGCAACTAAGTCAACAATTAATTACGATCAATGTTGAACACGTTTTGAGGCATGCCTACAAGCAAGTCTGCGCCTCAAAGATAAAATCACCTTTAATACTTAAAACTCTCTAAATATTTGTACCTTATGATGTTAAAAAATCTCTAAACTAAGCCTGGGAAGCGTAGTGGCGTAGAAAGTTTTGTTACAGTAGCATGAGACATGAAAAATTGGGTTATACAATCTTGGGTTATACACGGAAAACGAGTAGTATTGAAATACAATTGTGAAGAGATGAATAAACAAAGTGGAGGCTACAGTAGCATGCGACATGAAAAATTGTGTGTGCTCTTAGTATGTATGTTTCAGAGGCACTAATTGACAGTTTGTAAATATTATATATTTGTTGATTTGATTTTTCTACCGTTCTTTTAGCAATGTGAGGCGACGCCTTGAAACAGCATTGAGGGAAGCAATTTTTAACATTGACTGTGAATTTAGAAATGACTGACTGATGAAGATGATCCACATGGCTAGTAGAACATTCTATTTCATCTCCATGTGCGTCCCATGTCAAATGGAAGTGGACTTACATAAGAACCTCGCTCTATATGTACACCACATGTGCCCAAGTAATGGCTATTCAAGGCTGATATTCTGTGAGAATATTAGTCACTATAGAGATCATTCTCAGCAAAAATCACAAATCAGTGTAGCCTTTAATCCTATACCAGTGTCAAGAGAATTATATTTCCACCCCTAAGCCTTAACGCAGCATGAACCAGCCTTAGATAATGTGGACCCACAATCCTGTGTTATCCTATGTCACATAACGTTGTCCCTTTTCCTACTCTCTATTTACAGTAAGAACAAATAAAAAGGCAAACAGCAAAATAAAATAATAGAAAATGTTAAAACAAAAATTCAAATGATTACCAGAATTTCATGATATACGAAAGTACGAAGAGCCTCCCCACTAACAGTTCTTATTTCAGGTCTGAAGTATTTGACAGAATCCAGATAAGAAAGATATACACGCCGCTGGTTTGGGTACTGACATTCTGAGCCAAATTCCTGAACATACATGCCAAAAAGGCACACTTCGACGCCCTCAATCTTTTGAAACAACAGAACTACCTGAAAGAAACATTGTCTCATACATCAAATTCAGGTCCTCTAGAAGCCCTCAAGACCACTAATAAATAATAATTCTATCTATGAATTGTATATATAAGGTATAAATTTGAGTTCTGTAACATCAAGCCTCTTTGCCCATATCAGGGGAAGACAAATATATTTTCATATTTCATAATCTACTATACAAAATAATCCAACAAATCATAGTTAAATACGAGGATAAGTCGTAAACACCTTGGATTTGTAAGGAAATTCTGAAGGATAATTGTCTTCTTTAAATATATCCAAAAAACGCTGCTTCACTTCCAATTTTTTATCAACAGAAGACACAACTCTGACTACAAGTGATTCTGCTCCTGGGATCTGCAATACCAACTATAATTAGCTCACATGTCACTGATAAAAACAGAAATGATGTTGCGTATAAATCACTTATCCGAAATTGATATCCTGAGGCAATCTGAACTAAAATAAATCACCTCATCTATACTCTTTCCATGGTACCGAGCTCTTTCTAGTTTCTCCTGCCTTAAACGCTTGAAAAGCCGCGACTCTATGTGGTCGCTTAGTGTTGTTTTCGGCAAATCTTTTGCACCAAGAACGGCACTTTGAGGCAATGGCTTTCTCTCTCCTCTTTCGACCTCTCCTATGTAGCAATTCGGGCAAGTATATTCAGCCTGCCCACCGTCATTCCTACGTCCATTAAAGAGAGCGCATATTTGATGTTGCCATGCTTCACATTTATCACATTGGACCCACTGCACATGGACAAAATAGTCATAACCAAGTCTTACAATGAACAGGCAACAAAAAGGGAGAACTACAAGTGTACTTACCCATTCTTCAGTTTCTTCGTCATTTCTCTTCTTTTCAAGCCTCATCTTCGGAATTGGATTTCCATCGACCTCGATAGTGTCACCACGAGCCTCATTATAGCAAGGAATGCAAAAGAAATGCCTGGTGTCACCGCTTCCCATGGTATAAAAAGTTGCATTACGCTTTATTCGAGCACCACAAGGTGTGCAATATATTGGAGGAGGTTCAAATGTAAGTTTCTCCACTGCACACAATTGACAAGAGTTCTCAGTCATTGAGTGTTCCATTGCTTGGTTTTTTTCAGCCTTCACCTTGCTCTGCAATTGAGTAGAAAAAAGAAATAAATTGACTAGTTCCTTGTTATGATATAAATTCACAGAGGCCCATTAGCATCTGAATTTAGAACCACAACACACTGTAAAAAACTTGCGCATAAGAGAAGTGGAGCTATCAAAGATGCTTGGAGGGTGGCAATTCCGCTATTGAAAAGACTATTTGATTGTGTGTGTTGTTTCCGGTTCTGCTACATAACTGTTTAAATCAGGTTCCGCTCCATGGGCTTCAAAAAACAGTTGGGGATGAATCAAGAACTCATCAACTCTGTAACTTTCTCTACTGTGTCCAGAGAATTCAGATTTGGAGCTGAATTCCTTACTAGAAGAGGCTTGTTTCTACATTAGGCATTATAGAGGAATCTACTGGAAGACCAGAATGTTTACCTCATTTGAAATAGGGAAACAAGAAATCAATATCATAGATTGCGACGGAAATAGGAAAGTGGATCTTTTCTCGTTTTCTTTCTATCTAGAATGGATATATAGGTGCTGTCTCACGATCTCTCAATTTGAGAGGTCTGCATTTTAGTTGGGTATACCTTTGGTCCATCTAATGAATACATGTTTGTCTAACAATACAAAACAAAAAGAAATGAAGATGGAATATCAAATGCACTGAACTTTATAAGGAATATTAGTATGCTCACCTGACCAACCCACTGCCTTAGACCCTTAATGTGCTCTCTTATTTGCTCTGGGGTGAACAGTTCAGTCAAAGAAACACCCTTCACTTTTGACTTCGCACATTTCCCAGGTGCATTTTCAGTAGGAACAGCAGTACTTTCTTGTTCAATCTCTTTCTCGACTTTCATGTTCTCTTGTTTTGCAAGCTTAGCAGTCTCATTTAGGGTAACAGATCCAGTATCAGTCCTCATTATATAGACATCATCAGATTCATCTTTCCAGACCTCCTTCGAACTAGGGTTCCCTCGGCCAAAAACTTTCTCTGTTTTCACATCATTAACCTTCGATATTGAAGTCATTGGAACGTCAACACGGTGACTTGCTTGACTATGTTCAACATAGGAAACATGAGGTTGGCTCATTGCAGGGACTAATACAGGAGAACGATCAACTTTAGGAACATGAGAAGAAGATGGGTGCTCCACCTTAATGCGTTTCAGTGAAGACTCCAACTCGTGTGTAGCTTCAATAGTTGATGAACTAGTCTTTGCTGTCATCAACCTTGCACTATCTCCAGCATGAACGGGTTTCCAGGATCCACTCACTGAATTTGGTAAAGCAGTATTGACAGATAGAGCGCGACCACCTGACTTACTTTTGTCTGCAGCGTTACGGGCAGGAACACAAACTAGACATGCTGCGTCTCGACACCTTTGAAGATGAGTAATCAATTCCCTGGTAACAGAACACTTTTTAAATGGACATTGTTGGTGTACACTGCATTCTTTGATATGCCTTAACAATTCTTGCACATCTAGGCAATTACGTAGAGGACACTTTCCTTCAGGAGCTGTACATTTACTAGCATGGGCCAAAATCAACAACCACTTTGTTTGAAGTAGATGAATTTTCTTCTTGTCTGCATTGTCACTGGCACCTGCAGCAATACTGGACGTTGTGGGTACCATAATGCTTCTTGAAGCAGCGATTTGACCAGTAAGAGATCCTTCCAAAGAAAGATGGGGTCGTTGAGCTTCATCTTGTTCTATTATTCTTTGGCGAAATTCCTCTTGGATATGTTGCTCATGCGAGGGCTGGTCTAATTTCTGCAACTTTTCTTGCGACTGAATATTCCATTGACCCTGTAATGGTGCTTCTGATTGGGGACTAGCAGAGAAACAACTAAAATTACTTTGCGCTTCGGCAGCTTGATCGTGGGGTTGCATTGTTTGTTGTATATGCTGAGAGTTCTGGGGCGGTAACGATAATTGATAATTCTGAACCCCAGAATTCTGCTGGAAATGACTTTGTAGATCAGAAAGTTGAAATTGATCAAGATCTTGTGATTGTAGAACTTCAATATGGGTCTCAGTTCCATGCTCTACCAGATTTTCTCCTAGATGAGATAGTTGAGCCTGCCTTAGAGCATCATTTTTCAACAGAAGCTGTTGGTGATGCTGATGTTGCTGTTTTTGCATATTTTGATGCTGAACAAATTGTTGTTGTTGGAGCTGATTATGATTCTGCTGAAATTGTTGCGGCTGAAACTTTGACATCTGTTGATGAGAAGAATTAGCCGGTTGAAAACTCGCTTTTGATGAATGATCAATCATCTGAGGCTTCACTTGTTTCATTGCCTGCAGATTAGGTTGATTGACCATCATTGTCGGGTTAGTTTTCGACTTAGGCTGCATGCTCGCAGAATTTAAGTTTTGGTTATCCATTGCAGACCCAATAGAGGTAAGACCACCATATAAGTTCCCGGAACCAGACAAATCAGCAGAACTTAGTCCATATCCATCACCTGCCATTGGAACCATTTGCTGGGACAATGCTGCTGCATAAAGAAAGATACTTAGCTTAGTTTCTGTGGGAACAACGAGACCTTAAAATGCATGATTATATATATTTCCATGAGCACACATGGCCAGGAATTCCATTCACAAAGCATTAAGCGCCCGCAGGCCCACATGCAAATGAATCAAGGACTAGTTTTGGTCTAGGTGTTCTACGAGGGAGATCATCCTTGCAGAAAACCATGTCAAAGTTGTTTCGGGTAAACAACATATGGTGAAGAACTCATCCTCACCAAAATCAGCATTTAAGTGTCTCCATGTGGGGGGCCACAGTCTGTGCAAACTACTTACCTATATTTCTGTAGCGGATCTTGACCTATTATGAATACACATATATATCCGAGAGAGAGAGAGAGAGAGAGTACATGGCATTAGTTGTTGTCGTTGCTGGTCGAAGTGTTGATGTAAAGGTTTTGATGAGTTACCATATGCTGACGCGGTAAGATAGCCATCAGATGATGCAGGCCCATTCATCAGTTGCATATTGTTACCAACCGTACCTAACCCACCATTCAGAGCACCATTTGAAAACCCATAAGAGGAAGCCTTCTGCTGCAAGTTAGATCTCAACATTCCTACTTGACCTCCCAGGCTTTGCAATATGCGGCTGTTATTCCCGCCACCAATGTACTGTTTTGATTGTGGTACTGTTGATGAATCAACCCCAGAGAATCCACTTCCATTATTGATGGATTCAGGGTTCACAGAAGACTGAGCGTTACTCAAACCTGGAGTAGGAATCATTTGGCTTGGAATCCTTTGTGCCATCATGTTAGCTCCACCAGATCCAAAAGAGATACCGCTTGGTGATTGTTCATATCCATTAGAAAGGCCTCCTGCAAAACTACACCTTATTACCTTGTTCTGAAGAAGTGAGCTCTCAAGCATCTCGAAAATCATAGGAGTTAGAATTACCATTAGATGGATTGAAGGAACCACCATGTACACCACCACTAGAACCAGTGGCACCGGGTAACAATTGCCCCATGTTCACAGTATTTTGTTGCAAGGTATTAGAACCAGTTGGAGCAATCATAGAATTGGCCATAGAAGACGTGATACTTGAGTTCACGTTTCCACTATGATGCGACATACCAGGGGTCGGTATCATTGTTCCAACGGACGAGGAAGATGAATTGGGGTGAGGCAATTGCTGGTTGTGATTTTGACCTTGGGTTTGCCTGACCACAACACGCAAACGCTGCTCCAAAGTAGCAACATTCATGTACTCCTCCTAACGGTAAACAAGAATTTATGAGTAAGAATCACCTGCAACCTATAGATGCAGCTCTAGAGATATCCTAGCTTTAACAAAAAAGGTAAATGCACAAACGCCACAAAAAAAGAGTCATCGTAGTGAGGTGAGGATAGATGTTTGACTATCTGTATTTGACTTTCTTCGTAACTGTTTAGGTAACATTTGATCCAAAAAAATAGAAGGAAAGAGAATGTAGTAAATCTAGATATCCAAAGTTCAAGCTCACTACATGGCAAGATACTCAAGAACAAGTATAGCAGACCTGAGAGGAAGCGTTCCTATATAGACCATCATCCAAACGCTTCACCATATCTCTAAGCTTTGGAAGCATTTCTGTAGTAGCCGGCCGCTGCGTCATAAGTGATAAACTGGACAAGGTAGAACGGTAGTGCAAAATTAAAAAAGACCAAATTTTCAGTTCAGTTAAATTTTCTAAAGACTATTAACCAAGGTCAAAAAGCATATCATAATCGATGAAGAGAAGAATATGGCAACTAGATTAACTAGAATAGAGAAATTGGAATAACCCATACTCAAAAACCAGTCAACATTTTCAAAGTAATGCAAGTACACGTGCATGTGGTGATGTAGTCATACAGAGTAGAGACTTGGACACTTTTTTTCTGTTTTATTCTTAATGTATTTTCTTGAGCTTATTGATTTAATCTATAATCAAGACCCTTATTCAGATGTGCACAACAACACTCGTAACAATGAAAAATTAGCAACTAGAAAACTTACATTTTTTCCCGAATTTTTGTGCGTGACCTATCAACCTCGGGATCCATATCCAAATTATTAATGAAACCGGTATAATTTTGCATCTGGGGAGCTAGTGAGCTGCCATTATGTTGGGGCATACCAGACATTTGAGGGCCTACTTGGTTGGTTACTTGGCCTGATATCTGTCCAGACATATGGGTCTGAGCGTGCATCTTTATTCTGTATTCTAGACTTTAAGAAGGTTGAGACAAGTTTTGACGATTCCACCATTGAGCCTGCTAATACGAAGAGTTGTATTGCACAAACAACCCTCTGCTGAAGTCTTCATGAACTAAAGTTCCATGGGACACACAGCTACAGCAGAAAATCACCCAGTGAACCCCTGAATGGAAATGTGATATAAAGCTCAGATATTCAACATTAAACATGAGAAACACATATTTCAAACTTATAGGCCAAGTTAGACAACATAAACAAAAATTCCCAATTCAAACACAACTGCAGTTACACTACATACAATGTTATATTTGCTATAATCGAAGTCCCAAAAGTAAAGGATAGGTTAAACTAATTCATACTCATCCATACTACTAATATATTTAGCACTGAGTTTCAACATTGGCATCTCTTTGTCAGACTAGACATAAATAGCCTACCTAATAACAAAAAGTATAACTCAGGGAGTAGGAGTACAACTTGGGTATATTGAGTTGTTTAAATATATGCCCACCATGAACTTGTATATAATGAAAAGAAAAAAATATTTATGGGGCCTGTGCTCGAGATATCAGCACGTATGTTAGCACGTTCTATTTGCACAAGATACACACACCACTCATGCAGATCGACTTGTGATTGGAAATGCTAACTGTGCACAGGAGAGTAAACAGTGAAAATTGCAAAAGCAACATCAAGGACAACAACAGAAACCATTTAGACAATCTTGAAAGACTAAAAATGGTATGCATTATGCAAACGTAAAACACAGTACAGATATCTATTGTTATGTAATAACAAAGAAGTGCAGCAATTAACCCTTAACAGCAGCAATTTAATATCCAGAGGACTGCAGATTACCAGACCTACAACTTTAATCACACAAGATATAAGAGGACGAGTCCCTACTGATAGTGTACACAACGATATTAGACGTTACTAGACCCGATATATGCCACAGAAGACTATTTGCACCTAAACAGAGGTGATACAAAAATGGAAAACCCTACTCCGATTGTGCAATAATCTAAGAATTCATCCTGCTCAGGTACAGCGTAGTTTGCATCTAAGTACGACGGGAAGTAACACAGATGGTAGGGTTGCAACATGTAATGAATTTCTAACTAAAGAATCAACGCAAACCTGATATCTCTTTGCACGATTGCATCCTTTAACTTCCATCTGCATTTTCGGTTTACTTAGTTCAGACACCTTCATTCTCGTTAAATATTCAAAAGAAAGAACGTATAGTCAAGCTAATAGCCATAAGTTACTGTAACTACGCACCAACACAACTAAGTCCATCTATCTATTATGTAACTATATATAAATCAAATTCGTTTTAGAAGGTTGTATCAGCAAGTCCCGTCCATCAGGTTTTGGTAATAATGAGTTTCCATAGTGCATATACTTAGATTAATTTTCAGATGTCACGAACTCAGGGACTGTTGCTGTGGAAGATGTTCACCTCTAGAAGTGAAGTTTGTACTTGAAAGTGACGATAATCGAAAACAGAGGGGGTTTTTTCCCATTCAAGGCACAAAAAAAGGGAAGTATTGTACACCTGTCATTAAGTGAAAGAGCTAAATATAATCCTTACTATCAGGACAATACCACGTAAAAGGGATGACAGGATATATTCCGTTTTGGCATTTCTCGGCATTGCACTAAAATCTCCTCCTCAATCCTTTTATAATCAGTCAACATAAACACTCAGAAAGAATTCAGTCCACAACTATCAAGAGCATACTTAACTGCATTTATCTTATACTCTCACAACAATACTCTTCAAACGAAACAAACATTACATCCAAATATGATGATTAATTGACTTAAAAAAACACCAAAGCTCCGATACACTCGCAAGAGAATTTAATGTGATTAACAACTTTAACCTTATATTGCACATTCACTCATTGAAAACTACTTCTTCTATTGAATTTCAAAAATCACATCATAAAGCTCATAAAATTGAATGCAGCAACAAAGATAAAAGAGAATGATTTACCTTTTCGCCACAAGAAACACTAATCTTCTTTCACCGCCCAAAGGTTAAATTCAATAAAATTTCACTTCCTTTATCAGTAAAATAAACACTTGAAGCACAATCACTTGTAATCACTACAATTCACACAAACAAAAAAAAAATGAGATCATCAAAACCCCAAACAAACAAAAGACACGAACTTTCTTTCCTTTTCGATAAGTAACTCAAATTAAAACACCCCCCACAAATATAGTACCAACTATTACTTGATTTAAGGAAACAAAAAGTGAAATTTCAAACTTTGGGGGTTCAAACCCTAACTAGAAACCCTAAATAAAAGGGGGGGAATTGAAAATCAAACCTGAATCAAATTAAATAAAAAACACACTGAAGTACGATTGGTGATGTAAGGAATCGATCAGGGGTATGATTAAATACTAAATTTGATGAATGAAATTATCGAATCGAAACCCTCTTCGCAGGGAGAGAAAGTAAAAAGGGGAAGAAGAAGAAGGAGAAAAAGACGACTAAAAACGCCACGAGTGAATCCGATTGGTTTGGGGGGCTGAAACAAATTCGGGTTCGATAAAAATAGAGAAAGGGAGGATCAAATTTGGTAGTGATTTAAAGGCTCGAGCCCCCTCTCTTTATGTCCGGTTCGGGTTACAAAAAATTTGGGGAAAGAAGAAATTCCTACTGATTTTTTATAGACTCTCTCTCTGCCGTTACTTCTAAAAACAAAAAAAAAAAAACGTTTTTGTTGAAATTGACCTCATCATGGAGTTTTAGCTTGAGCTCAAAGCGTATTTTAATGTAGTTTTGGTTCAATAGTTTGACTTGTTTGCAAAGTAATTATGTAGTTTTAGAAGGTGTTTTTAGCAATTCTCTGTTGTTGTTTTTTTTTGAGAAGTAGAAGTATATTTAAGGAGTCAAGAGCAGAGATTTTTTGCTTCGAATTTATACTTTTTTTATTTTCAGAAGTCGTTTTAGAAATTTCAGAAAGTGTTTTAGCAATTTTTTTATTTTTTATGAGCATTTACAGTCACGAAATATGAAAGTTATCCTAAAAAGTTTTAGAAGGTATTTTGGCAACTCTCTGGTTATCGAGAAGTATAAGTAAATTTGAAGAGTCAGAGCAGAGATTTTTTGTTTCAGAAGAATTTTACTTTTTTTGCTTTCAAAAGTCAGTATTGGAAGTTTTAGAAGGTGATTTGGCAACTTTTTGTTTCTTATAACAACTACGAAGTGTAAAAGCTATCTTAAAAGTGCATATATATTATTTCAAAATGTGATTGTTTTGTATCCACCACAGTGGTGAGATTGTTATTTCATTTTCAGTGGATTTAAAATCATGTACGAAGTTTAAAACACAATACCCACGCAGTGATTTAATATACACCTGCATTTTAGGCAGCCGCGACGGAATCAACATCGTAAATCTAGGTGGGCTAAACCATTACGATGGACATCAAATTTCTAAGGGGTTATTTATTTATTTTCCAAACATTACCTTTGAAAAATCAAGTTTCGAGCTAGATTTAGAATTTGTTGGTGGTTGGAGCACCCTCTAGTTTCGTCAATGTTAGGCAGCGATACAAACCTATATGTTGGTATGTTAGTGGTGTTTTAATTATGGCGTCATCTTTTCCTGTATATGAGAATTTTAAAATTGTGTTTGACATTTAAGAGAAGTTTAAAAATCAGCCTACTGTTCGGAGGTGATTTAAACACCACTTCCAGTTTTAAACAACACCTTATTTAATGTTACATCATGCCAAGTTTTAAACATCGCCTGCTAAATTTGAAAATCGCTAAACCATACTCATTGCAACCCTAATATGGTATAAGTACACCATATTGGTTACCCTTTCTGGATGCTCTCACTATAAGTAAATTTTATGAGTCAAGACCAAAGTTTTGCTCCCAAAAAATCGTATTTTTTTGCTTTATAAATTATTTTGAAATTAGGTTCCCAAACTTGCATTCGAATTTTTAACTTAATTAAATCCAAAAATAACTCTCATGTGGAATCCAACACCATTTTAGTATTTTCAGTGCGGTTTTTTTTTGAGGCTGTTATAGGGACTATTTAAATTCATTGTGTGATAACATATTTCATATGATCGAATGATAGTTTTTGCTAAGTACTAGTAACCTCTCGCATAACTTGGTATTCCTTATAACAACCTTGGTTTTGGAGTAGTTTGACGTGGTTGCAAAATAGTTCAAAGTTTCAGTATTTGAAATATGATTTTTCTAATAGTTTAAAGTGTTTACAAAATGTGAAAAATAATACTCCCCAAAATCAAAAGCAGAGTTGTATCACTATAAAAAGTTTCTATTAGAAGTCATTGTGTAATTGGGTTCTCAAATTAGCTTTTTGACGTTTCTGATTAAGTAAGTTGAAGAGCTACTTCATGTGTGGCACCCAAACACCCTCTTAGTTTTTAAAATTTTAATTTGAGTTTAACGTGTTTACAAAAAAGGTTTAGTATTTAGTATTTAAATTTTATTTTATTTTCGACAAACTCCCAGGGAAAATTTTATTCATATAAGGCAACAAGAAAACAGAAGTGGAGGGGGACTGAAGCCCGAACCTCCATCAAAGAAGAAAAAAATATCAGAAAAGTACGTAAAACAAAATAAAAAATCGGAAAAATAAAAAATTACAACAACCAGCTCATGTAAAAGTGTTTCATCCGAAAATTCTTTTCAGTGGCTTTCATGTAAATTCCCTGTTTTGGTTTCTTCTTGCCTAAAACAGGTTGAAAATTATTTGAATGAGGAGAAGGTGTATCCTCAATCACCATGTTCTCTAGTACCGACGATGATGAAAATATCAGATAGTCATCATATTCCTTATCATATGTATACATGACTAACGTATTGAATCTATTAGTATCTGCACTGGCCTCCATGTTCATTTCTTTCTCTTTGTGAATAAATCTCACTTTCTTCCTCGGATAAGTCTGCCCAGCGAGTTTCATTTAAGGAAATAGGAATCACGGTTTTAAAGTTGTTACTACCGGGCCTAGTAACATTTTCGTTATCCGAAGCAGAGTGGATACTAAAAAATTTCGATGATTTCCTAACATCACTAGGAACACTACTACTAAGGCTAACAACAATAGGGGGTTCATTCGCTACCCTCTTTTTTATTTCCTCAATCACTTTATTCATAGCTGCGATAGCAATTTGATCCACCATCGCCAAATCATTTGGACTCACATTAACATAAATATATTTGTTATCACCACGACTAGGTGAATTAGCATACTCTTCATAGGCTACATGATCAGACGATGTGGCTTGCATATTTGGATTCTGAATTACAACTTGTTTATCACCGATTCCACCATTATCATTTGCATCGTTTGCGTTTTTACCTGCCTTTCCTTGCTTATCAACATTCTTTGTACCTGATTTCTCACCTTGTTTATCAACTGAACTTGCACCAGATGTATTTTTACCTCCCTCAATAGTGGGAGGAACAATATCTTGTATTATAACTTTATTTTGAACCTTGTCTCCATCGATAATTTTTGGGACATATTGGTTTTTTTCTCCCCTTGTCCCCTTGCTTATCACTATCGCCTTTCTCAACAAAAATGCTAGCTTTTCTTCTTTTGCACTCGCCAAGCCCATGGCCAATGGTTTTGCAATGCGTACAGAAGGATATAATTTTCTCATACACAACCGATACAATAAAGGCATTCCATCACGTTCGACTAGAATTTCTCCACGCAAAGTTTTCAAGGGATCAATTTCTACTAGAACTCTCGCATACATACCAAACCTACATGACAAGGTAGCATTATCTACATACATAGGGTCACCAATGGCGCTGGAGATTTCAAAGAGAGTTTGTGAATGTCAATACTCCAATCCTAATCCTTAAATTCGAGTCCAAACTTGAGAAAGTGTCTAATTTTGATCATGTGGATCGAAATCTGACACCCACTTTCGAAAGTGAAAATTCCAGGATTCAAATTACACATGCTGGCTATTTGAACTTGAAGAACATCTTCTTCGCAAGAAATTCGAAACACAAAAACCTTTTCCCTAAAGGAGTAATGGTCCAAGGTTTTAGCTTCCATATACCTTTAAGCTTCGCATGAATCTCCATTACCTTCAATGGAATGGAACCCTTAGGTAATACGAACCTAACTATGAGGCATTTTTTGCATCCTTGAACACCATTCAAGTATTCATCCTCAGAGATTTTAATTGAAACATGAGCCCCTTTGAGACATGGTTTAGCAATCTTCTCAACATCAATGTCCATAGCTTTGAAAGAATTGAGTTTACTTGCATAAGATGTTGAAGAGTTATGTGGAGAAGAGTATACCAACGAAGTACTAAGGTTTACGACCTATATTGAAGTATTTTTATATTTTAGATTTTAAAATTGTATTTTGAGTTCGTGTGTTTATAAAGTAGTTCCGAAATTTTTGTATATATATATATATATATATATTATAATAGTTTTATCTCTTAGTTTTTATACTTGTAGTTTGATTTTGACGTGTTTTTAAAGCAGTTACACACTTTCGTGTTTGCAAAATACCTCTGATGTTTTTGTACTCGTAGTAAGGAATTTTTATCTTAGTTTTTGAAATTATAGTTTCAAATTGACATATATGCAAAACAACTCTAATAATTTTTTATTTTAATTGTGTTACTTATATCTATTAGATTTTACTTTTGTTATTTGAGTTGGACACGTTTGCAAAGGTGATATATATTTATTTATTAATTCTTGAGATTTTAACATGAGTTTTACATGTTTGCAAATTGATTTTTGCATGATTTTCGTTTACCTTTAGTTAAACTTTAATCATTAATAACATAATTTTGGGGTGGTATCAGAAATTTTCAACTACACGATAATTTTTAAATTGTTCCTGTATTTTTCAGTTGTGAAGTTTTCTTTTATATTTTAACCAAGTTTGTTATAGCGTTATACATGAGCAAACATATCTTGCCTTATCTATTATTATTTTTCTCGTGAATGCACAAAACTACACTTTAAGCACCGCTGCTTGCCAACACTCACTACCACCACAACACCACCACTACCACTCATGTTACCGATACTATCTCCACTACCAGTTCCAACTATCGATAGAAAGAGTAGTTGTTGGTTCGATTTCCCACAACGCAGAGAGAACAAGAGAGGTCTATTTTCAATTTAGTTTTGGAATCTATTTTCAGATTAATTTTATTTCGAGTTTAACATTTTTATGTAGAGTTCTTTAATCTTTCTTTGTTACTCATCATTAATAATATCATATACTTTAATATAAAATTTACAATTAATTATGTTTAAATTAGTTTTGAGTCTGATATATGGAATATTTCCTTGCAATAAGAAAAGAGAAATGGAAACTGTGTTTTGTTTTTGTGCCCTACAAAATGTATTAAGAAAATTGGCCAAGAGATTTATAATTCAAAAATTACATCAAATAAAAAAAATTACCTAAATTTCATAATTACATCAGATAAACAAATAAAAGAAACTCACGTACCATTTACAAGTATTTAACCCGCCAAACTACCCATGATATTATCACCAAGAGTCTTTATTTTCTTTCAAGGTATAGCTCATGGATCTGGATTTTTTCGGGTATTTTTCGCACGATACGTAAGAAAACAATTTATCAAAAACTATATCATTGATTTATGGTAATTTGTATCTTTTATGGTTTTTTTTTACAATGTTTGTTAATATTCCAAGTTGAGTATGTAACTTATGTAATTTGCTTGAAAATAATGTGCGTAAGGCCAAGTCGTATGGGGTGGACAAATAAGTTAATTTACCCATTTTGAGCCATTATATACAGGATAAATGGGCAAATTGGATGGGAAGAACGGTATATTTGTATGTTTGTCCATTGTGGCAGAGTCTATATCGAGCGATAGAGACTTTGTTGCTCGATAAAGATCTGGTCGCATGGTTTAGTCTAAGCAGCCAGCGAGTCTGTCGCTTAGTTCTAATTTCAGTCATTTATAAATTTTCCATCCAAGGGTCCTTAATAACATATAATTTCAATCATGGCCTTTAATTACTGTAAATCCAATGATTGTTTTTGGTTAAATATAATTTCTATTGGAACACACGCCTAACCTACTCAGCCACACATAATTATGGAAAACGTATAAGTTTAAGATTTACGCATGTAATATATATTACAAAAAACATCAGGAAAGGTAAATCTATAAATTTAATTTACCTTTTTATTGATTGATTTTTTTACTATTATGGTAAAATCAACCATGTTTTGATGCACTTATCAATTTTACTGCATCATTTCATCGGATTTTGTTAATTGTTTTTAGTCAACAAATAGTTTTGCTATGAGTTTAAAATATTTTAAGAGTTAGGGTAATCCCCTCAAGTAAAATTACGTTTAATATAATGATATATTTGACCAAAAAATGTCCAGTTTGGATCGTATGTGTTATTTAACAAGGCAGCGATAGAAGCTACAATATCCCCAGGAGATTGTTTATAATCAACAAAACCTAGAAAAAATCCTGTGTGTGTGTGTGTGTGTGTGTGTGGGGGGGGGGGGGGG
>JAJJMC010009576.1:1120617-1135643 GCA_023531435.1 Papaver californicum
CCCCCCCCCCCCCCCCCCCCCCCCCCCCCGCGCCCCTCGCCACCCCGCCCCCAATAATATAGGCTAAAGGCTCATCCTGGAGTGGCAATATGGGTATAAAGAGGAACATCTCGGAAGAGTGTACCACCACCAAGAGTTTCTAAAACCCCTGAATCGTCAAGCCCACCATGTGTCATATGAGTTTCTTACACGACTTCAGGTGTACCACTTCTTTGACGGGTTCTACGACTTTCACGATTTATTTGACTTGTACGACTGGATAATTTTGTAGACACTCAAAAATGCATATTGTTCATCATTTGGGTCATCTGTTGTAAGTAACATTCCTCTTGATAGCTTGTACCCCCCAACATGGATAAGTTCGATCGAGAGTTTCAGAGGTATTGGAACTGTAATAGGATCCCCTTGTTGATTAATAACATGCATCTTCCAGTCCAATGGTGGCATAGCTGACGAAGATGACGAACCTCTCTTACTACTGGGATACACGAAAACAATGGGCGTTGGTGCTGGAGGTTGGGAAGGAAAAATATCGATATCAAGTGGAAATCTACTTAAAGCCGACATACCTAAATTTTTTGGTTCCATAGCAATGTTAGGTTTACAAATTGTATTGAACTAATAAAGATAATTATTCCTATCATCATGCTCCACTGCCAATTCATCGACATGTTCCCATTCTCTACCAGTCTGCAACAACGCCACATAATCTTCATAAGAAATCTTCCCGCTTGGAATTGGATTGATTGCTTTCACTCTTTTTCTTTGTGGATGTAGAAGGCGTCTTTTGCCAAAGTACCAAACACCTTTTTTAGAAGGAGCATTGTAAAACACTGATCGACATAAGCTCAACTGTAGCATCCTTCGAGCCTCTTCACTTTGAAACTCTGGATAACCTATAGATGGCATAATAATAATGTTTTGACTTGTTCTACACACCTGTTGAAGCCTATGAGTCATGGTAGAGAGTTAACCGTCATCAGTCTGATGGGCCAGCCAGTTATGAGTTTGGTATTTCTCCTTAATTGGAAACACATTATTGTTTGCGTAAAACAGGTTCACCAACACGGAAGTAAGTACACCACCAAAACTGTGAAAACATTTCCAAAATTTAATTAATAGTAAATTAACATTTAAAAGAAAAAAAAATTAAGTATGTAAACAAAAAAAGTTTTTACCTCTAAGTTCCTCAAAAACAATTCAAACTTGCTTTGGAACTCGAGCATTCACTAAGGAATATGTACAACCCCGATGACAACGCAGAGAGAACAAGAGAGTATATTTTCAATTCAGTTTTGGTATCTATTTTTAGATTAATTTTATTTTGAGTTTAACATTTTTATATAGAGGTCTTTAATCTTTCTTTGTTACTCATCATTGATAATTTCATATACTGTATTTTAATAAAAAAAATATAATTAATTATGTTTAATTTAATTTCAAGTCTGACATATGGAGTATTTCCTTGCAAGAAGAAAAAAGTAATGGAAACTGTGTTTTGTTTTTGTGCCCTACAAAAGTATTAAGAAAATTGACCAAAAATTCATAATTCAAAAATTACATCGGGTAAAAAAAATTACCCGAATTCAAGAATTACATCAGATAAACAAATGAAAAAAACTCACATACCATTTACAAGTATTTAACCCGCCAAACTACCCATGATATTATCACCGAGAGTTTTTATTTTCTTTTTAGGTATAGCTGATGGATATGGATTTTTCGGTTATTTTTTGCACGATATGTAAGAAAACAATTTATCAAATAACTATATCATATTTTTATGGTAATTTGAATGCTTTATGGATAGTTTTTTTTTCTTACAATATTTGTTAATATTCTTAGTTGAGTATGTAACTTATGTAATTTGCTGGGAAATAATGTGTGTAAGGCCAAGTCGTATGGGGTGGACAAATAAGCTAATTTATCCATTTTGAGCCACTGGGGACAGGTAAAATGGGTAAATTGGCTGGGCAAAACGGTATATTTGCCTGTTTTTCCACCATGGCAGAGTCTATATTGAGCGATAGAGACTGTCTCTCGGTAGAGATCTGGTTGCATGGTTTAGTTTGAGCAGCCAACGGTTAAAACTCTATCTCTAAGTTCTAATCTCAGTCGTTTATCAATTTTCCATCCAAGGGTCCTTATATAACTTCTAACTTCAATCATGGCCTTTCATTAGTTTAAATTCAACGGTTATTTTTTGTTAAATATAATTTTTATTGGAACACACGCCTAACCTACTCAGCCACACACATTTATAGAAAACATATAAGTTTAACATTCACGCATGTAACATATACTACAAAGAACATCACGAAAGGTAAATTTATAAATTTACGTTACTTTTTATCGTTTGATTTTTATACTATTATGGTAAAACCGACCATGTTTTGATGCACCTATCAATTTTACTGCACCATTTCATCGGATTTTACTTGTTGTTTTTAATCAATAAATAATTTTGCTTTTGAGTTTGAAATATTTTAAGAACTAGGGTAATCCCCAAAATGTATTAAACTAAAACAATAATCATCGTTAAATTTAATTAAAATTATGTTTAATATAACAATATAATTGACCAACAAAGGTCCACTTGGATCGTATGTGTTATTTAACAAGGCAGTGATAGAAGCTAGAGTAGCCCCACGAAATTTATTAGAATCATCAAAACCTAGAAAAGGAACCTTGGGGGTGGGGAGAATATAGGCTAAAGGCTCATCTTGGCGTAGCAATCTGGGTATAAAGAGGAACATCCCAGAAGAGTTGACTGATAGACACAATTTTGTGTCTTATTTAAGCTCATATTTGTATTGGTATTTCTCAATTTTTGTATTAATAATGTGTTTTTAACTATTTGTAGGTATTTTTGAAGAATAAGAATTATGGAAAAATTGGGTTTCAAAAGTGTTAAAGGCACCCGAGATGATTTGATAAAGGCACCCCACGAATTGATAAAGGCACCCACTTTCCTCCATTTGAAATTGAATTTTGGCGGGAGAAAATATGTGTATCATCTATCATAGTCTTGTACGAGATTTAGATGATATCTTTAATGGAAGATATTCTTGCATTATTGGGAATAGTTGTACACGATTAAAACACATAAAATCAACAAAGAAATCTCTCGATGGTTATCTCATTCTCGAAAAAAAAAAAAAAAAAAAAAGAAGCTGATATGGAGTTTCTATTTTGGTAATAATATCTTGTGCGATGAGAAGGTTTCTGAGAATACTTGGATAACTAAATAAACCAGAATAAAAACAGTAAATCATCGAGATATGATTGTGAAGAAGAATAAAAATCAAATCGTGAGTAATAAATAGTCGGGATATTCATTCATTAAAGAAAAGATATATGGAAGATTTGGAGAGGATTTGATGATATTGGGTTATTGTAGTATAAATAGAAGAGTGAATGGAAGAATCAAGGGGTTGGCTTCGGCCATAAAGCTAGAAAAAAAAATCAATCAAAATAATTCTGCATGTGAAGAAGATGAAAAAAGTGTTGCTAAAAGGTTGAAGAAACTGTGGCAATAGCTGTAAAATTCCTTGGCCAAAATTTTTATATTCAACTCTTTAATAACAACTAGAAACAATTATTTTTTCTTCTCTGCAACAATTATATATGTAGAAAATTCTTTGTGTCAATCATTTTCCTTCTTGTAAACACCTTTTTGAGCGATGAATGAGTATTTTGAGTGTGTTTCCAACATGAGGAGCTAAACCCCATTGTTGAGGCTTCGGAGGAAGCCATTATTTCCAATAAATATGTGGCAATTTTTATTTAATTAATTTCTAAAATTCTTTTTATGATTATTTGCATTGAATTAAAATTGATTAAATGATTTTTATTAATTAGTTGTGTTTTCTCTTGATGGTGCATGCTTAGATTAGGGATCATGATGTTCCATGCTTGCGATTAACAACTAATATTTTAGAAATCTACTACAGGCAATATTTCAGAATCACTTTGAATGTAAAAATGGCATGAATATGGTTTTTAACTGAATCACATAAATTGGTTAATGGTGGAATCCTTTGTCTCAATATTCTCTAAACTTGATATCATTTTTGTATATATTTTTTATAATTAAAATTAAATCTAAAATTAAATCTTAATAAGTCCGAGTAACGAATCTCCTTTCTTACCACCTCTACAACACATCAATTTTTGGCGTTGCCGACGCGGACTTGTTCTTAGGTGAGGGTTTTAGATATAGTTTTTAATTAGTTTAGGGTTTTTGTTTTTGTTTTTACTTTTATTTTTTTGTTAGATTTTATTTTGGTATTTTCTTGTCTTTGATGTGCAGGTAATATTCTATATTTATTCTGGAATTGCCTACTAAAAAGGTAAGTATAAAACCCTTTTTTTTCATTAATTCTTAGATTTTTTATTATTTATTTTTAGAAACAATTTGTATATTTTTAATTTAGTTTTTATTTTTATTTTGTATATATATATATATATATATATATAAACAACATTGTACACACACCGATTGCATTCGTCAGACTACCGAATTTAGGAGAACCCATGGAAAAGTAAGTTGAACCCGTATCGTTGGCCTTATGGGAGTTACCAACTGAAATTTCACAAGACCTAGCCCTATACCTTTGATCAGTCTTTGACTGTAGGTATATTCTTCTAAGGTAACCTGAGCATACCTATCTTATTCAAGCTTGCATTTGCACATGCACTATATTAAAAAATGTCGAACTGGTATTACGATAGGCAATACAATGAATATCCGACTGAGTTTCAAACTGGACATTACCCCTACTATGACCATAGTGTGGATAATACTTGGGATCACTACCAACCCTATGGAGGTTATGGTTCATACCATGGCGATCTCAATTACTATTCGTACGTGCACCAGTCATATGAATGGGAAAACGAGCAAAATTCGAGTTCCCCATCTTTAAAGGATTTAATCAAATAGTTGAGCCCTGGTACTAGTCATGATCCTTGTATTTCTCTAAAAGAGGCCCTCAAGCAGTTGACCGAGAATACAAATAGGTTTGAGTCAGAAACGAAGAAACGAATTGCAACAATGAGTATTTCTCCTATAGAAGAACCCCTCAAGCGGTTGCGAATTAGTAATCATTGTGAACCTATTATGACTTTAGAAGAATCACTCAATAAGTTAACTGAGATGACAAATAGGTTTGAGTTAGAGACAAATACGTATAAGTTAGAGACGAAGGAAAAAATTGCAGCGATGAGAATTTCTCAAAATAATTTTAACTGTCAATATAGTTTTTCCAATATTACCCTTGCAAATGAGGATAATTATTATTCACCTAATCTAGAGGGCGAGGTTAGAATTGATAACACTATTAGTTTAGATAAGGTTCAACCATCTTCATATTATTATGATGATGATGATGAAGAATTTGAAAGTCGTAGTCACAATGATCAGGATTTTTTTACACCATTTGAGCCTCATGATAAAAATGATGTTTCTAGTTCCGATCCTATAATGCTAATGATTGTTTACTTATTCAAGAGGAAAAGGATTTAACTAGAGATACCATTGTTATAAACGGTGGTATATTTCCTTGTTATTATGAAGACGATGATGGTTTAGAGGAACGAGTTTATCCCGAGATTAGTATTTTAGAGTTTATGATCCAGGAACAATAGTCTCAGATGAAGATGATAGACTCGTGGAGATTTTAATGAGTGAGGATGCACCTCCTGCTTATAACTTAGAAGAAGCAATTGACCATTTTCAGGAATCTGATGATCTAGAAATTAGGGATATTGTGACTAGTCTTTGTAGAGACACCCAAAATTATAAGTTTGGGGGTGATTATCATTATCCTTGTGTTTTACCTTTAACTCTTATAAAGATCCCTCACTTGGGACTCAATATTTGTGCCTCAACCATTTTGCAAGAGTATCTTCATACACGTTTTCCTGAACCTAATGATGTCCAAAAAGAAGTTCAGTCGTAAGAAATCCATCCTCTGGTTGATGTGGTTTACCCGGACCGTAATACCATAATTGACTTTGTTGTCCCACTAAAATTGTATTTACCAAACGTGGGAACATATGAATTTCAAATGTGTCACATATTGTATATTGAAGCTAAACCTAATTATTTTAGGAAATCTGAATCGACACGTTTTCATGAGAATGACCACCACTTTCATATACTTCATTGTGGTCAACTTTGTGAGTCAAACTCGATTGACTTTAAAGATCCGCAATTATTTCGAGTATTGTTATATGATTCGTAGATTGTGACTAGTCCTTTCGTGGTATGGCTGAAGACTTTAAATTTAGAGCTTTATGGGAGGCAACCCATATGCTTTTGGTACATGGTGCTGGTAATATCTTTCCTTATATCTTTTACTTTGTTCATTATTTTCTCTTTGTTCATGCTTTCATTCATTTATATTTAGAACATCGAGGACTATGCTCAGTATAAGTTTGGGGGTAAGGGAGAAATTTTTAAAAAATTTAGTTGTACCAAAAACTCCAAAATTTAGAGAATTTTAGTTGTACCAAAAACTCCAAAATTTAGAGACTTGTGAACAATTCAGGATGATACTAACCATTCTAGGTAGACGGAAACAAATTTTTTGTCTATAGAAGTTGAAGGGCGCAACTAAATGGTCTATTCATAAAAGGACAGAGCTCAAGTGTGAGAAATAACATGATAGTCGTCACCATATCTCGGAGTCGTCACCATATCACGTTATGTTTTTATTTTTTCATTTTTTTTTTGTTTCTCTAAGTGCTTTGGTGGGGCACTAGTATCGCCTTGTTGCCGCTAGGATGAATTAGGATGATTGAGATCAAGCCCCATTATTTATTTTAATTAAACTTGACCAATAGGAAAAAAAAAGACACTTGGATATCAATACCTGTGTGTTTTCCCTGTCTCTGTCGCCTAAGCAAGCGTGAAATGCACGACCCATGGGAACTATCATGTAATTTTCTAACAAGGAGCATGCGCTTAGATTCAAAAGATCTAATCATGTTGTCGGAAGAAAAAATGAATGAAAATAAAATAATAATGATTGTATATATTCAATAAATCGGCCGTTGGGGCCCTTGTATATACCAGATGAGTTGATACTAGAATTATAACTCAGAACAGTGAGTGTGTATCTCAATCTATTAGAGGTCATCTTTGCACGATGTTCATAAAAATATCCTGGGAAACAACGTTCACCTTAGTCAATATGCGCACATTTCTATCTCCAGATCAATTTTCTTAATCTATTAATGTGATTGTAGTTTGTTAAATTTCGAGTATCGTGGTCCATTATACGACTTTCTGAGTAGTGCTTTGTTTTTATATATATGAGTTTTAGTATGCTTGAGCGTAAACTCGTGTACATCAATTGGATTCAAAATAGGGTAATTCCTCTCGTAGCCAAAGAATTTTGTAGCCAACTAAATAGCATGTTTAGTGTCTATCCTCAATCGTTCACATGTAGCTAGAAGTTTATCGGTTTTGTGGGTATATCTCTTGTAAAACCTCACGAGATAAAACTCGTCCACTAAGGCCACTTAGGGGTTTAAAGGCTTATTCCATATGCTAAATGTAGTCGTGATTCATGCGAAAGTGAGTTAGGATTTATTTTTATTTTATTAGATTTGCTTGAGGACTAGCAAAATATAAGTTCGGGGGTATTTGATAGACACAATTTTATATCTTATTTAAACTCATATTTGTATTGTTATTACTTTATTTTTGTATTAATAATGTGTTTTTAATTACTTGTAGGTACTTTTGAAGAATAAGAATTGTAGAAAAATTAGGCTTCAAAAGTGTTAAAGGCACCCTTGGGAATTGATAAAGGCACCTGAGATGATTTGATAAAGGCACCCTACGAATCGATAAAGACACCCACTTTCCTCCATTCGAAATTGAATTTTGGCGGAAGAAAATATGTGTATCAGTTGTCATAGTCTTGTACGAGATTTAGAGGATATCTTTGTGGAAGATATTCTTGCTTTATTGGGAGTAGCTGTACACGGTTAAAACACATAAAATCAACAAAGAAATCTCTCGATGGTTATCTCATTCTCGAAAAAGAAGAAAAAAACAGCTAATATGGAGCTTCTATTTTGGTAATAATATCTTGGGCGATGAGAAGGTTTCTGAGAATATTTGGATAACTAAATAAACCAGAATAAAAACAGAGATCATCGAGATATGATTGTGAAGAAGAATAAAAATCAGATCGAGATTAATAAATGGCTGAGATATTCATTCATTAAAGAAAATATATGTGGAAATTTGGAAAGGATTTGATGATATTGGGTTGTTGTAGTATAAATAGAAGAGTGAATGGAAGAATCAGGGGGTTGACTTCGGCCATAAAGCTAGAAAAAAAAATCAATCAAAAAAATTCTGCATGTGAAGAAGATGAAAAAAATGTTGCTAAAAGGTTAAAAAAAACGTAGCAATAGCTGTAAAATTCGGTGGCCAATTTTTTATATTTAGCTCTTTTGTAACAGCTAGAGACAATGATCTTTTCTTCTCTGCAACAATTATATTTGTAGAAAATTATCCGTGTCAATTATTTTTCTTCTTGTAAACACCTTTTTGAGTGATGAATGAGTATTTTGAGCGTGTTTCCAACATGAGGAGCTAAACCCCATTGGTGAGGCTTCAGAGGAAGCCATTATTTCCAATAAATATGTGGTAATTTTTATTTAATTAATTTCTACAATTCTTTTTATGATTATTTACATATAATTAAAAATTGCTTAAATGATTTTTATTAACTAGTTGTGTTTTGTCTTGATGGTGCATGCTTAGTTTAGGACTCTTGATGTTCCATGTGTGTGATTAACAACTAATATTTTACAAATCTATTACAAACAATATTTTAGAATCACTTTGAATGTAAGAATTGCATGAATATGGTTTTTAACTGAATCACATAAATTAGTTAATGGTGGAATCCTTTGTCTCAGCATTCTCTAAACTTGATATCATTTTTGTATATATTTGTTAAAATTAAAATTAAATCTAAAATTAAATCTTATAAGTCCGAGTAAAGAATCTCCTTTTTTAGCACTTATACAACACATCATGGATCACCACCAAGAGTTTCTAGAACCCTGCATCGTCAAGCCACCATGAGTCATATGAGTTTCTTGCACAACTTTAGGTATATCATTTCTTTGACGGGTTCTACGACTTCCACGACTTATTTGACTTGCACAACTGGATAATTACGTAGATATTTAAAAATGCATGTTGTTCGTTATTTAGATCATCTGTTGTAAGTAACATTCTTCCATTCTTTGTGATCGCCTATAAAAATCGTTTGTCCTACTCTGCTACTCCTCCTGGGTAGTCATATGAGTTCGATTGAGAGCTTGAGAGGTAGTGGAACTGTGATAGGCTCCCGTTGTGGATTAATACCATGCATCTCCCAATCCAACTGTGGCATAGCTGACGAAGAAGACGGACCTCTCTTACTTATGGAATACACAAAGGCAAAAGGGCGTTGGTGGTGGAGGTTAATGAAGAATATCAGTATCAAGTGGCAATCTACTTAACGCTGACATATCTATCCCGCCCAAATTTTGTGGCTCTGTAGCAATGCTAGGCTTGTAAATTTTGTTGAACTAATAAATATAATTATTCTTATTTTCAGGCTCCACGGTCAAGTCATCGACATGTTCCCATTCTTTACCAGTCTGCAACAACGCCACATAATTTCCATAAGAAATCTTTCGGCTTGGAAGTGGGTAGATGGCTTTTATTTTTTTCCCTTATAGCTGTAGAAGGTGTCTTTCGCCGAATTACCAAACATCTTTTTTAGAAGGAGCACTGTAAACACTGATCGACATAAGCTCAACTTTAACATCCTTCGAGCCTCTTCACTTTGAAACTATGGATAACCCATAGATGGCATAATAATAATGTTTTGACTTGTTTTACACACTTGTTGAAGCCTGTGAGGCAGGGTAGAGAGTTAACCGTCATCAATACGATGGGGTGGCCAGTTATGAGTTTAGTATTTCTCCGTAGTTGGAAAAACATTATTGTTCGCAGAAAGCGGTTCACCAACATGGAAGTAAGTACACCACCATACTGTGAAAACATTGCCAAAATTTAATTAGTAGTAAATTAACATTTAAAAAATAAAGAAATTAATTAAGCACGTACGTAAAAAAAAGTTTTTGCCTCTAAGATTCCCCAAAAACAATTCAAACTTGGTTTGGAGCTCGAGGATTCACCGAGGCATATGTACAACCTCAATGGAAATGTAGACCCCCAGTCATACGTTGGAGCTAACTCCGAATCTTCAGATGCTTCGAGAAAACCAATACTTGTCATTTTGGAAAAATACATTGTCCTAATACATATAACAAAATCACTCTTTGGAGATCATCATAGTGGTCGGCGTACTCATAACTTGGATTATTTATCACTCTCTGACCATAGCGTTGTAAAAAATTCTTCAACCTAGATACCTGCCTGCATGCACAAGTGTGTGCATATCATTTCCTTCCTCATTAGCACAATATAATTAAAGGCGCTCTTTCCATGTTGATTGTGGTATCCACTTCCTTTGGTTAAATGGAACCATATTTCCGTCACATAGTACTCCCGTCAACATGTACATATCTAATAGTGTAACTCATATAAATAATTTTTATAAATTAAACTTCGGGTAATATATATAGTTTTTGTGTATAATCTCGATTTTTTGTGAATACAAAAGTTTGCATATGAAACCAAAAATAAAAATCCAAAAATCGAATTAGAAAATAAACAAAATTACCGCATTCAAAATTCTTAAAATATAACGTATTTGTAGTCTCCCACCAACATTCTCATATTACTTGAACAATTTGAGACCTATGATTTTTCTGACTTAAAAAATAGAAACACCAGCAAGGATATCTTCAGACTCTCTCTTTAACTGCATGAGGGAGCCATCCATATACCGCACCTTACTCACTCCATCCACCTCTAGCTTGGTAAACTAATTTCTCTATTGATGACCAGATATATGGTCCTCGTGTACACCAGCCCCCGTCTGCTGTCTAACATTTTGGAACTCCAGTCTTTATTCTGGTTCCAGTCCGCTCCATTCTATTAGGTGCTTGATATTTGTCCTTTTTTTACTTAACAAATTCACTATGGCAGAAGAATTTTTAGAGTAATTTTTTTTTTAAAAAAAAATAGAGAAAATTTGTGAAGTAGATGGTGAAAAATTGTGAAGGAGAATGAGGTATTTATTGTCGAAGCAGAGTACCATAACTCTGTCGCTCGATATAAACTAGGTCACTTGCTAAGTTTTCCATAGTGGCATGGCTAGTTTGCCCTGTCACCTAGAAACGGCTCCATACTAAATTTTTTGTGTGGTCTTGTGATTCTTTTTTTTGTTGTTTTGATTTTTGATTTCTTAAAACGTTTTTTAAAGGTATTATTCTCTGTTATTTTCTAATGAATATCATTAATTTTGTTAATTATATTATGATCGTTTTTCACTGTTGTGGGGATTTTCGATGGGCATTGAAATCCGAATTTGTTTCCATTAAATTGGATTGATTCTCTTAAGCTATAAAAAACTGATTTGTAGAAAAGAGAAAAACCTAAGTTTTTCAACTGATTTATGAGATTATGAGTAAAAATAGAAGAGTAACTGTTGGTTTGAAATCTTATAGTGCGGAGAAAACAACAGACTAATTAGTTGTTTTATCCCATAAAGTTTTTGACAAAAATGTTTATTGCTAGCATAATTAAGAAACAGAGCCACAAAACACTTTGCAACTCAACTGTTTAAGATTTTTATAATGTGACTATTTGCTTTTTGTACAATTATTTGGAACCATAACCCATGGTAACATCCGTAAAATAGCTCGGTTGTAAAATGCGAGTATACACAATGTCATGTTAACCCCATAAAGTAGCGCACTTATAAAATGCGTTTATACCGGAACGGGGAACTTTAACTGCGACTCGGCTGAATTTGGTTCATACGCTCAGGCTAAATTTGGTTCCTGCGGCACTATTCATTTTTTTTGGCGAAAAACTAAAGCTAAGTGCCAAATATGGCTTAACATACTTGGCTTTTTGGCAAAACCCCAAAAAACTACTGTAAGAGTTATTGGTTTCACTGAACATAATTACAGAGGTCGTGTTATCATCTACTGTGCCAATAACACGACCTCATTTAATTTGTTTTACTGAATCATTATAAGTAGATGCCTTGGCTGATATCCATTGTTTGTTCTTCTCCATACAGAAGACTTTTCCAAAGGAAGAGGAATACAACTCAAACATAAGCCAGTATTCCCAAAAATACAACTTTCTGTTGGAGAAAAATGAACTTCAAATGAATTTTAGTCTTGGTGGGAATGGACCTTATGACCTAGATGTCACTAAGGGTGAATAGCTCATTTTTCACTATTGTGAATGAAGAACCTTTAGTCCCACATTGGAGAGACTAGAGATGAGTTCTCTCCTTATTACCACAAAAATTACAACTAAGGGAGGGCCCTTAGGGTTTAGAAGCTTTTGTGGTTGGGGGAGGACTAATACAATGGGCTAGTTGGTGCACACATGCTTTTCACACTTGCGGATTGCGTGCTTGACTAATTTAAATCTTGTTTAATTATGGGGGCGTATGACCCGGTGAGTCTTTAGGAGAGAATCATTCTTAACTGTTTTATATCCTTTTTGACCATTATCTCCATGATTAATGCGTGGAATTAATTTTCAAACTTATGTCCGTGATTATTGCCACATTCTCTTCTTCTTCTACCTATAAAAAGAAAACGAATTTCTCCATTAAAATTCACTCCAGAAGCAGCTACTATCTTGTCTTCTTTTCCCCTCTTCTTGCTTTGTTTTGCGCATTGCTTGTTTATTTCCCTTCCACTTCTATCTTTTTGTTAAGTTCTTGAGGGTGATTAGTATTGTGCTTATACTAATCATAACGGGCAGTTCTATCCTGGACACATCTCTTCTGTTGGGGTATAGCATCTCTCATTCTTGAGGAGTACCCGAGGACTATTGTGTTAAGGACAATTTGCTGAGCAGGCGGCTCTGTCCATTGTGTGTGCATCATCAGAGATTTCCTAACCTTAACAAATTTCTTCTGTTTAGTGTTTTCCATTGTTGCAGAACCAACAATCTTAACACAATATCAATTTCTTATGTAACAATGGGTAAGAATGATGTAGATAGACCAGAAAAATTAAGTGGAAAAGATTTCAAAAGATGGCAATCCAAGATGCTCTTCTTTCTGATTTTCCATATGTTAGATGAACTAGTTCTGAAATCCTTTGATGATAGTTTGAATGATGGAAATGAAAGAGAGTTGGAGATTTGGGGTAGACAGAACTATATGGCAAATAATCATATTCTTAACTGTTTAGAAGATGCATTGTATGATTTCTATAATGCAATCTGCTTATGATTTATGGGCTGCCTTAGAAGCAAAATATCAAGCGAAAACGGCTGGAAGCAAGAAATTTTGGTTGCTAGGTTCCTGGAATACAAAATGTCTAATGATAAATTTGTAGTTGATCGATTCCTTGATCAGCGCATTATTAATGAAATTATTGCTGAAGGTATGGTG
Source organism: Papaver californicum (assembly GCA_023531435.1). Classification (NCBI taxonomy): domain Eukaryota; kingdom Viridiplantae; phylum Streptophyta; class Magnoliopsida; order Ranunculales; family Papaveraceae; genus Papaver; species Papaver californicum. Next base: position 1,134,195 of record JAJJMC010009576.1, read on the forward strand.
ATTGATGAAATGTTTCAAGTGTTTGCGGTGATTGAGAAATTACCTTCTTCATGGTCTGAATACAAACAAAGATTGAGACATGAAACTGGTGAAGTCAGTATGGTTGAATTGGGTAAAAAGATTCAAGTGGAAGAATTGATGTGTTCAAAAGACAAAAACGTATCTTACGCAAGGGACGTGTCCAATATAGCTCATGTAACTGAACACAAGTCTTCCGCAAGCCTGGACCGCAGCAACCGCAAACCTGGTCCGCACAAGAAAGGTACATTTTCGAAACCCAAATCTGGCATTGGTAAAATTAAAGGTGTTTGTTATATTTGCGGACTTTCTGGTCATATGGCAATGCATTGTAGAAAACATAGGGATTTTAATAACAAGAAAAACAATGCTAATTTGGTTGAGAACAACAAGAACGAGTTTTCTGGCACGGTGTCTGAAGTCAATTTGGTAACCAATGTGAGAGACTGGTGGATAGACTCTGGTGCTACCAAGCATGTCTGCGGAAACAAAGATATGTTCACCTCCTATCAGAAGGTAGGGGAAGGAGAAAAACTCTACATGGGTAACTCGTCCGCAACACAGGTTGCGGGAAAAGGCAAGGTTGGGCTAACGCTCACTTCTGGCAAAACTCTCACATTGAATGAAGTTCTTCATATTCCGGACATCTGCAAAAGTCTTGTATCTTGTGGTGTTTTAGATGATAAGGGTTTTAAACTTGTATTTGAATCTGGGAAAGTTGTTGTCACTAAGGGTAAGGATTATGTAAGAAAGGGCTATAAGACTGAGGGTCTTTACAAACTTAATGTAACCTCTATTGAAATGAATAAATTTGATTCTTCTGCTTATGTTTGTGTGTCATTGAATGTTTGGCATGGTAGACTTGGTCATGTAAACTATAAGTCAATGAATAAACTGGCTAGCATAGGCTGCATTCCCAAATTTACATTGGAAAATAAACATAAATGTGAAATATGTGTTGAATCAAAATATGCTAAGAAATATTATAGAAAAAATATTCAGAGAAATTCTAAACCCTTAGAATTAATTCACTCAGACCTAGTTGACATGAAATCAGTCCAAACTAGAGGTGGTAAGAAATGGTTTGTCACCTTCATAGATGACTGTACGAGGTACTGTCACATATATTTACTTAAGGGAAAGGATGATGCCTTAGAAGCCTTTAAAATATATAAACTAAAAGTTGAAAACCAAATAAATGCTACCATTAAAACTGTTAGGTATGACCGTGGTGGTGAGTATGTAATCCCTATAAGAGACTTTTGCATAGAACATGGCATCATACATGAAGTAACCCCTCCTTATTCACCACAATTTAATGGTGTGGCTGAACGGAAAAACCGAACCCTTAAGGAGATGATGAATGCCATGTTAATTAGTTCAGGACTACCTGCAAACTTGTGGGGGGAGGCCGTCCTCTCAGCTTGCTAT
>JAJJMC010009576.1:1136043-1200672 GCA_023531435.1 Papaver californicum
CATGTTAATTAGTTCAGGACTACCTGCAAACTTGTGTGTGTGGGGGGAGGGGGGTGTCGTCCTCTCATCTTGCTATGTCTTGAACAGAGTACCCTTTAAAGGATCAGACAAAACTCCATATGAGTTATGGAAAGGTAGACAACCTTCTTATGCATACTTTAAAGTGTGGGGGTGTTTGGCTAAGGTGTCCATTCCTCCACCTAAGAGAACCAAAATAGGACCCAAAACTGTTGATTGTATCTTCATAGGGTATCCTGAACATACTACTGCATATAGGTTTATGGTTGTAAGTTCTGAAATTTCTGAAATTGATGTGAATACTACTAGAGATGCTGTGTTTTTTGAAAATGTTTTTCCTTTGAAATTTGAATCTCGCATGATATGTGTTGATCCCCTAGACGTTCTTTCCACTAGTCAGACATCACCTTTGAGGAAGATGAATTTGAGCCTAGAAGAGGTAAAAGACTTAGAACTGAAAAATCCTTTGGGCCAGACTTCATAACATGCCTAGCTGAGACTGATCCACAAACTTATAGAGAAGCCATGACTTCTTCTGAAGCTCCATGGTGGAAAGAATCTGCCACTAGTGAAATGGATTCCATTATACAAAATGATACTTGGGAGATTGTAGATTTACCTCTAGATTGTACACCCATAGGTTGTAAATGGATCTTCAAAAGGAAACGTAAAGTAGATGGAACTATGGAAAAATACAAAGCTAGACTAGTAGCTAAAGGCTATAAACAAATAGAAGGTGTAGATTTCTTTGATACTTATTCACCTGTTACGAGAATTACTTCCATTAGGATAATTGCTATTGCTACCATTCATAACTTAGATAGACATCAAATGGATGTAAAAACAGCTTTTCTAAATGGTGAATTAGATGAAGAAATTTATATGGACCAACCTGAGGGCTTTGTAGTGAAAGGTTATGAAAACAAAGTTTGTAAACTGAAAAAATCTTTGTATGGTTTGAAACAAGCACCTAAACAATGGCATGCAAAATTTGATCATGTCATGATTTCTAGTGGTTTTAAGATAAATGAATCTGACAAGTGTATTTATATTAAACTTGTGAATGATGCCTGTGTGATTGTATGCTTGTATGTTGATGATATGCTTATACTTGACACAAACATGGATGTAATTATTTCCACTAAGAGCATGCTAAATGAGAACTTTGACATGAAAGACTTAGGCCCCGCTGATGTAATATCAGGGATGAAGATTAGAAGAAATTCTAATGGATATAGTCTTAGTCAATCTCATTATGTTGAATCTATGCTTAGAAAATATAACCAGTTTGATTGTAAACCTGCTTGTACTCCTTATGATCCTTGTTATAGACTCAAAAAGAATAAGGGTAATGGAGTTTCGCAACTTGAATATTCACGTGTTATAGGAAGTTTGATGTATTTGATGAATTGTACTAGACCAGACATTGCTTATGTTGTGAGTAGGTTGAGTAGGTATACATGTAATCCGGGACAAGAGCATTGGGATGCATTTATTAGAGTGTTAAAGTACACTTTAAACTTTTGTTTAAATTATGAGAGATACCCTGCGGTCCTTGAAGGATTTTGTGACGCAAACTGGAGATCGGACTCAGAGGAGTTTAAGTCTACGAGTGGATATGTTTTCACTCTAGCGTGCGGGTCTGTATCTTGGAAGAGTTCCAAACAAACATGTATATCTCGATCCACTATGGAATCGGAGTTTATTGCATTAGATAAAGCAGGAGAGGAAGCCGCTTGGCTAAGATGCTTTTTAGAAGACATTCCTCTTTGGCATAGGCCTGTGCCAGCTATATTTATACATTGTGATAGTCAAGCTGCAATAGCTAATGCTAAAAACAACAACTATACTGGGAAGTCTATACACATTCGTAGAAGACACAATTCCTAAAACAACTAATCTCAACTAGCGTTATTTCTATTGACTTTGTGAGGTCTAAGGAGAATATCGCGGATCCTTTGACGAAAGGTTTGTCCAAGGAGATAGTTATTAATGCATCGAGGGGGATGGGGCTTAAGCTCATCAATTAAACTTGCCATGAAGGATACTCAATCTTGCTGACTGGAGATCCCAAGATCAAGATTTCGAATGAGACAACTAATTTGTGGTGGGTTAAAGGAAACACTATCAGAATTTCATTCTCTGTCCCTTCCCTATGGTGTAGACGTGATAGTGTGACTGCATGTGAAGATGACTTTTTATCAAGTCTTAATGAGTTCAATAGTTTCAATTTAATATTAAAGTGGAGTGTAGCAGTAAACACTCTTGATAGAACTCACCTATCTGAATGAGGAAGTGGGCCGCTTCCTATTTCCTAAGAGGTATTTCTCGCTTTCTGATTTCTGATTTTTATCGGGTTTTCATTCATGTCGGGGATTGTTGGAGAAAAATAAACTTTAAAATGAATTTTAATCTTGGTGGGAATGGACCTTAGGACCTAGATGTCACTAAGGGTGAGTAGCTCATTTTTCACTATTGTGAATGAAGAACCTTTAGTTCCACATTGGAGAGACTAGAGATGAGTTCTCTCCTTATTACCACAAAAATTGCAACTAAGGGAGGACCCTTAGGGTTTATAAGCTTTTGTGATTGGGGGAGGACTAAGGCAATGGGCTAGTTGGTGCACACATGCTTTTCACACATGTGCGGTTCTTCGCACCGAAGCACGCAAGCTTGCGGACTTGTGGGTACAAGTACGGGTACGGGTGCGACTGCTGCCGCGGGTCTGAGTCTGTGTTGCGGGCGTAACTGAGGCTGCGGACCAACCAAGACTTACGTTTTTTGGAACGGTTTTTTAACTAATTCAAATCTTGTTTTAATTATGGGGGCGTATGACCCGACAAGTCTTTAGGAGAGAACTATTCTTAACCATTTTATATCTGTTTTAACCATTATCTCCATGATTAATGCGTGAAATTAATTTTCAAATTTAATGTCCGTGATTATTGCCACATTCTCTTCTTCTTCTACCTATAAAAAGAAAACGAATTTCTTCATTAAAATTCACTCTAGAAGCAGCTACTATCCTGTCTTCTTTTACCCTCTTCTTGCTTTGTTTTGCGCATTGCTTATTTATTTCCCTTCCACTTCTATCTTGTTGTTAAGTTCTTAAGGATGATTAGTATTATACTTATACTAATCATAACTGGAAGTTCTATCCTGTACACATCTTCTCTGTTAGGGTATAGCATCTCCCATTCTTAAGAAGTACCCGAGGACTATTGTATTATGGACAATTTGTTGAGCAGATGACTCTATCCATTGACTCTGTCCATTGTGTGTACATCATCAGAGATTTCCTAACCTTAACAAATTTCTTCTGTTTAGTGTTTTCCATTGTTGCAGAACCAACACTTTCTCCACTTAAGTGAATGCAAACGGCAGGAAAGCAAAAAAGCGCCAAACAGTACACTGCATTTGTAGTTACAAGCTTGGCAACCTTCCGCTCATATCTAGAACCTTAAACTAAAGAAATCCTTGGCGCAGGAAGGAATTCCAACCACCGCAACCGAGGGAAAGGAGAGGAGACGATAAACTAACTTCACGCAAGAAAAAGACAGAGATATGCTCGTGAAACACTATAAGCCATCACAATATACATACAGAACAAAATCTGGGCAGGAAAACTTCAAACGCAGAGCTACAATCATATTGTACAAAACACTGCATGTGCATAGTAAAGTTAACTGTGTGTGTGGGAATTGGGAAGAATCCTACAGTCTTTTACCCTCTCTGGTGCCATGCCTGTCATAAAGAAGAAGCAAAACCAAGCCACGAAACTGCTCGAGTTACGAGCCTTAGACCCAGTGGTGCCAACAGATTGGCCACTTTTGGTAGGGTTGGGTAGGTGAGAGTACCAAGTACGAACCAGTTGAAGCTTAACAAAGCAACTGCATCTGAGGCGGGTTTGTTCTCGACTGTTGAAAAGAACTGAACCACACTCTTCAAAGACATCCCAACCACACTGAAAAGCGCAACCACAAGTGGCATGCAAGGATCTTTTGCCTCCCATATTATCATCCCAACAAGAAGTGAGAGAATAGCGCTGAAAATGCTCTGAGTGACAGCTACTTCTCTTCGTCGATCAATCACCACGCCCTCCATTGCACTTACCATCCTAGCTGAGAATGTATTAGTAATAGGTTCATTGCATTTTAGTCCAGTTTTAGGGAAATCTTTCGTTTTATCTGTTTGGTTGTCCTTCTGGTCTTGAATAACAACCCCAGCACTGTTATGAGAAGGATTCCATGAGGAAACATCATATTCAGATGGCAGAGGAATGGCGCATTTTTCATCATCAAATACTTTATTCTTAATTCCACCCTGACCTTTAATTTCCCAAATGTTCTTCCCTTGAATCCCATTCAGCTTTAGGTTCTCTTCTTTCAAATCCTGCAACTGTTCATGCACTCGAATTTCAAGAAGGTACTCCAGGAAAATAATTACAACAGAGGACATACCAAAGTTTTATTCGAAGTTCCAAAAAAACTAGATGTGGAAATGTGTTTTCTCTTTACCTCATTTACTAGATGTTCAATCCTAGAAATGGCCTTATCGTGATCATCTTCGATCTCTGATAGTATAGATTCCAGAGCCCTGCGATCTTGGATAACTGTACGTAGCCTCTCTTCTAATCTTTTCTTATCCCATGCGAGATTTTCCAACTCAATTTGCATCTCAAGAAGAAGTGATTCAAGCTGTATATCAACAAGAAAAAGCAAATGTGGAAGTGTTACTTGATAAATACATCTAAGTTAACATACATCAATTACACTCCACTCATTTGGCCTTCCAGAGTTGCCCGATTGAATCAAACTAGAGGTAACACCTCATAACATGCAACACTCATTCACACTTCAATCATTTGAAACGAATAGTTCATGTAAGAGAGAGAGAGAGAGAGAAAAGAAACTAACCAGCCTCTCCCTTTGTACTGCATTAAGAATTCGCAGTGGAAGAGATACAATAGCAACTGTCCAAATCATAACCTTGGAGCAAATTTCCAAATTTAAATTGACGGCTGCTTTCACCAACATACACCACGTGAAAGCTACAAGCCAGGTAGTTCTCAAACCAAATGAAACTAGAATTTTAAACAACGATAATGGTTTCAGAAATGATATGATTATATTTGTTATTAACTCAAATATCAACCCCATAAGTCCACACGATATCCAATTATGTCAAATCTTTTTCTACACATGGATTTCTAGCTACATTTACCAAACTACATATCTACCATCTGCACAGACACCATAACCTGTCCAGTTCAGGGCCAGCCAAGCTGTATATGTAGTATCTGCGCACATAAAAAAAGAAGAAAAGAAAATAGAACAATAAGATATTTGCTTAAGATATCGTTGTGGGACGCCATCTTAAATCATATAAGGAAGTTATAATCAACATCATCAGCTTACAGGAAAAAATAATCAAATGAATTCACAACCCACATCCATTGTGCAGTCTTTGCATTTCCTAACGATTGTAAGGCCAACATTCAGGTAGCAAAATTCAAATAAAAAATTTCCTCCTACCCTGATAATAAGAAACGAAGCCTCTCTATGTTTTTGAGTCTAAAATACTCTAAATTGTTGTAAGACCATTTCAAAGACAGATATATTGAGTAGCATGTAATCTGGGAATTACTTTAGCCAAGAATCTGCATTTAGACAAAGTAATCATGGAAGGAGATGCAATTAATGTTACCAATGCTATCAAAGGAGATGCAAGAAACATTCCATGGAGCAACAGATCAACCATTCTAACCATCACAGATGCGACAATGGAGATCACGGATATTCAATTTTAAAGCAAAGTGCTAACCAATTAGCACATAGTCTATGTCAGTTTGCGAAACTAAACAATGTAAATGAATGGTGAAATGAATTCACACCTCATCTTTGTATTTCAAACATCCTCAACTTGAATGAGGACTGATTAATAAAGGCAATCCTTCCCTTTATTACAAGAGCAGCGCACCCTTTGTCATGAGATTTCATACTGTTATAGAATGAATTGTCATATGGGGTTTATAGAACAAATTCGTCATAGTATTCACTCTTTAAGTATCATATAGAACTACAAAGCAGTACTATATCCAACATGACAAAAAAAAAAAATTAAATAATTTAAGCAAACACCGGAGCTTCAACCAATTACAAAAGAAATGAAAAAGATTCAAATTTTACGTTAACACCAATCCTATTGCAAGGTGAAGCTTAATTGCTTAAACAAAAGACATGAATAAAACCTGAAACAGTTGAGTGTACATGCAGAGAACAACAACAAAGAATGGAGATGAAAAAGGAAGAGATAAAAGAATCTATCGAGATTATTGGTTACCTTTATTTTCTTTTCTTTTCTTTAAGGAAGAAAGTCTGAAGAGATTAAGATTTAAGAAACACACACGAAATAAGGAGAGTAGATAGAGTTGAGAAAATAAAAGAGGAGGGGTTTTAGGGATGAGAATTTGAATTTTCAGAGTTTCAGAAACCGTGGTGGCGACACGTACATAGACATGGAGCGACACGTTTGGAATTGTAGTGGCGACACGTCCATAGAAAGAAGGCGTTTCCTCCTACAATCTTTTATTGAAATTTCCAATTTTTAAGTCTCAAGTTGTGTGAGTTGTGTGAGGCAATCTCAAGGTTTTAAGCCATCTTGAGTTTGAGGGAGGGTAATAACATAGATGCTTGTATGAGTTGTGTAAGGTGAAAGAAGTGTTGTAAGTGTGTACTCACACGTGAGATGTTGAGTATATAAGTGAAATTCAGGTCCTATAACAAAATAATCTTTTCCTTTAAATCAATTCTATTGATCAAATCGTCTGCAATACAATGTAGAATTCACCCAATTCTATCGGATGTAACCGAATCGAGTTATTTATTAATGGTTTGTTTTTAGTTTAAATTGTTAAAACATGAGGTTTTAGTTCGATTTAAAACCAAACTGAATTATCAAAGGTAAAACTGATTATTTGGATCGTTATCCAGTATCCTATATAGATTTAATCTATATTATTTAATTAATCACCCACATATAAATATCACATCTAAACCTAATTTATTCCTACTTCTTCTTGTTATTCGCTTCGACACGATTACTCTACACAAACTAGTTCTTGTTTTTTGAGTTTGGAATGTTTATGTTTTTATCCTTTTAAATTTTGGAATGTTTATGGACTTGGAGTACATCAAATTCAACGTTCAATGTTAATCTATGTGTATAAACTTTTTATATATGTTTATGAATTGTTGGTATGTTTATGAATTGTTGGTCTGCATATTTTTTTTGAAAAAATTTGGACCGTCAAGAATAACCGGTTATCTAGAACCGACCGGATAAACCGAATCGATGGTTAACGCCTTGGTTTTGGTTTTGGTTTTAGAAACCAAAAACCAACTACCATGGTTTGAGAGAAAATCGAACTGAACCGTACCATGTACAACCATAATCAAAGATAAGAACAATAAAAAATTACATATATTTTGCTTTAAAATGAAACAAACATTTGAAAAGTGACATGTGAAATAATATTATGTCAATGGAGTTTAACTTTTTTATTAGATAAAATGTCTCATAGGATAGTAATTTGCCCGGTTTATCACTATCACGATCGCTAGATCTGCTAGTAGTTTACGTTTCAAAAAACAAGAAGTATGAAATCACAAGTACAATGGGTCTGTTGCTCATTTTTCTTATGTAGAAATCAAAACCCTCTAGAGGGGTGTTTAAATACACCTAAAAATATATTTTCGACCGAAAATGCTAAAAAGACCCCAAAATTTGACACACACACAGAAACCTCCGCTTACGTGTTGTAAACGAAGTGGTCCATAACAGTTCATCCATGACCCACCGCGGGCTACAGAGGGATTATCATTCCAAATCTATGGCTTAAGTGCATGCCACATATGGGTGTAAAATAACAGGGTCAAAATTCGAGGTCACTCTAGCACTGTCCTCCACCTTTTTCGACTTGATTAAGTCTTTTTTCTTTTTAATCGGAAAATATAATTTAAGAAAGATGTCTAGTTAAAGAAGGAGGATGAAAAATATACAAACAAGATAGTGTTGTAATAAATTTTGACACCAAGGCAGCAACCACCTGGTTAGCCTTTCCCTTGACAGAATCAAATCTCATTATATTTGAGCTAAAATAGTCTTTACAAGAGTATAAAAGGTCTTGTAAAATGGTTTATCTATACCGTTCGATGCATGTGCTTTGGTTCAGGATAAATGTGTGTTTTGATTTTAAAAACTCAAAAATTAAATCGATTAAAAGCAAAAAAATATATTTTTTATAAAACAATTTTTTAATATTTTTTAACTTCCCAGATTTATATATGATTCTTGTATCCAAATATCCTTGGATACTTAGGTTGCCGGTTAGAAATAGGGATCTGTCGAGACATGTCAAATAAAATAGGATTTGGGTTATAACATATTTGAATATCAACAGCAAAAATGTTTTTATAAGATAAAAATGAAAAAAATTTACTTTATAAAAAAATTGTTTTTTTATTTCTAAAAATCATTTTAAACTGAAATCGTGTCTGCAAACTAACTTCTGTATTTCTAAAAAAACAAAAATAACTTTTCAAAAGAGTACCCAAAGACCGGCTAAACCTGCTCTAGGGCGAAGGTTGGACACTTGGGTCTGTCCAGGGTGGGGGCTTTGGAAAAAGAAAAGAAAAATAGACTCTCAGAGTTTTGTTCAGTTTACAAGGTTAGGGTTTATCTTCTTCATCTGATTAATACTCAAGAAAAATAATGGAGGGTTTTTCTTCATCATCTTCATCTTTTAATCCTATCAAACGACCCTTTGATCATTCTTCATCACCCATTGAATCAAATAAAAGAGGTTTTTTTAAGGCACCACCACCACCACCATTAAAATTATCAGCAGGTGAAACCTTATTTCGTATACTCTGTCCAGCTATTAAAACTGGGAAAGGTGGTGCAATTATTCGTCAATTCCGTGAAGAAACAGGTGCTAAAATACGTATTGATGATTCTATTCCTGGCTGTGATGAACGTGTTATTCTTATTGTTGCTGATACTTTGAAACGTAGTAAGAAAGAACAGAATGACAATGGGGTTAGTAACAATGTGGTGGTGGAGGAGGAGATACTGAAGGTGGTGCTGGTGAAGATGATGCTTTGGGTGCAAATTTGATACATTTGGTGGAAGATGGTGGTGGTGATGATGATGTTTCGCCAGCTCAAAAGGCGTTGATTAGGGTTTTTGAGAGGATATTGAAGGTGGATGAGGAGAGAGTAGGAGGTTCTGGTGGTGGGGAGAGCAGTGAAGATGGAGGAGGAGGAGGGGGAGGGGGAGGAGGAGTTGAAGAAGAGGAGAAGGAGAAAGAGAAATCAAGTTGGTTGTGTACTTGGAAGAGGAGGGAAAATTGTTGAGAAAATTAGACAAGGGAGTGGAGCACAGGTTAGGGTTCTTCCTAAGGATCATATTCCAGTTTGTGCATCTCCTGGAGATGAATTGATACAGGTAACGGCGTGCAAGTTTACAAATGATAAGTTATTGAATGTGTGAAGAATGTATGCAGCATTTGTGTGTTTAATTTGCTTACCTCAAGCTTGGATTTGTATGGATTGCATTTAGCATTTACGTTTAGCTTGTTTACACAAAACACTCTTCATTAAGTTGCTTTCAAACATTCTGTTTGATTACTCCACAAAGACAATTTACCCGAGACTTATCTTCTCAAACTCTTGTATGAGCTCCTTCAGCACGTACTTGGTGTCTTACTAATATAGTTTTTAGTTAGATCCGGTTTAGGGAAAAGAATCTTGGGTTTGAAATGGGAAAACAAGATGATTTCCTGGTCTTATTTTGCCTGTTCTAGGTTTATGTGAATAACATCCATCGGTGAGCTAGTAGTTTAGGTAACTTCTAACAAAAAAGTGACACGTTGTGTCAGATATATCGCTTTATCTTCTATACGAGACTTCTAAATTTTCCTGAAATGATTTTTGTGTAGTTGCATTACAAAAACCGTTCTCCCTTGACTGTTTTCTAACGCTTATACCCTTTTTTTTTGAAAAGCTTCAGCAGTCTCTAGGTTACAATTTACAAATTCATTTGCTTATGTTTATGTAATTATACCAAATGACATGGTTCTGGTTAACAGATAACAGGGAACTTTTCAGCTGTAAGGAAAGCTCTTTTATCTGTTTCAAGTTGTCTTCAGGATAACTTCCGGACTGATGCCGCCACCTCTACTCCGAATATAACGCCAGGTTCAGTGCTTCGGGCCAGTGGTGTGCCTGGTGGCCAGGTCGACCAATTTCCATCAAGGGGCTATCCACCTGGAACTCATTCACTGGATTATCATTCAAGGGGTTTTTCAGAATCTGACTGTATTGGTGCGAACCACAGAATGGTTCCAGAAGAGGAGATTGTCTTTAGGATGTTATGCCATCTTGACAAAGTTGGTAGTTTGATAGGGAAGGGTGGATCAATTATACGAGCTCTACAAAGCGACACTGGTGCTTCCATCAAGATTGCGGATGCAGAACCTGATTCAGATGAGAGAGTGGTCCTCGTATCTGCAAGAGAGGCATGTTACGAATTCATTTATGTTTTAGTATGGTACTTGTTTATTCAGTGGTGTGTTATAACTTCGAGCTTTTCTTATATAAAGTTTTAGCTACTTTTAATTATTACTGGGCACATGTGACCCATTATCAATCGCATATAACTGAGACCCTTATTCACAGAACTTACCCTGTCAGATATGTATAACTCTAATTTCTTCATACCTATACCTGGACCATTCTGTAAATGAAACAGTGGATTAGATGTGTTAAGGTCATTTGGATGAACTGTCTCTTTAATTTTAATATGGAAATTCTTCACTGGATGACTAGATTCACTATACCCATCTCGCTGGATGAGTGGATGTTTGTTTGTCTTATTGCACGCTTAAGCTGGGTCTTCTCTCACATTATGAATGACTATTTCCTTTCTTGAACACTGAACTGTTCTTAACTGTCTTTAAATTCATACTGTCTATTTATTGCAGAATTCAGAACAGAGACATTCTTCAGCACAGGATGCTGTTATTCGAGTGCAGTCTAGAATTGCAGAGGTTGGATTTGAACCTGGTGCTGCAATTGTTGCGAGGCTTTTGGTACCCTCACAACAGATAGGCTGTCTGTTGGGTAAAGGAGGTAGTATTATCGCTGAAATGAGAAGATCCATAGGGGCCAGTATACGTATTTTTGCAAAGGAGCAGGTTCCAAAATGTGGCGCCCAAAGCGACGAAGTGGTGCAGGTATGTTTTAAATACTTTTTAATCTCTATTTCTTCCATATTTTTTTTTTGATATAAAACTATGCGATTGTTGTTTCTCAATTGGAAACTAATGTATGTGTTAAATTAAAAAATATTTTTTAGAAGACAACAGAATAGATCCCCCGTTATTTGGATTTTGCATAAAGTTAAACACATTGAAGATGACATCTTTATTTGTTGTTATTAAATATATTCTATGTCCACCGTAAATGCTTATGCTCATTACCGCATTAGTATAACTACTGAACTCTGTGTAGTATATACTCGTTCAATCTGGTTCCCCGACTGCATGTGAATCGAGATAAAACTAATTTAGGACTTTATCTGTAATATAACTGGTATCTATGCTTGTCAGGGGCATGCCGACTTGACCCTACTCTATCCAGATCGTAGATCACTGCTTGGATTGCTCCCTCTGGGTTTCCCCTTAAATCTAAGCAAATGTCCATGTTAGACAGAGTTTTGTTATCTTTCTCACTCGTCAAGACTGCTCTGACTTTTGAAGGGTTAGTTTGTTATTAAATTGTATAGGAAACTAAAACTTGGTACTATTGGCAGGTTATCGGAAGCTTGCAATCTGTTCAAGATGCTTTATTTCATATTACCAGCAGGCTTCGGGAGACTTACTTCCCGACAAAATTACCTTATCCAACCATTGGTCCCGCACCTTATATGCCTGGTCCAGTGGAGCCCCCTGTTCCTATGTTTAGAGCAAGACATGAGCCTCCATCTCCAGGGCATTACCCTCATGTTGGATTTCCCAACAATTTAGAACATCTAGCTGGCCCCGCCCAACATATGGATCACCCTCCTGTTCCGATGCATGGAATGGATCATCCTGGAGTCCCAAATTTGGATCATGGGCCATACTCTTACAGCAATGAGAGGCCAGCTTATGGTCTGACCTTTGATACCCCTTCTCCAAGGCCATGGGCTCAGGTAAATGGGTTATATCTTTCTGATGTTGGTGAGTTTTTTTTCTTCCACCTTTTAGTGTTACATCCACTGCTTTTCTTTTCTCAGCAGCCAATAAGCACTGGAAACCCTTGGTGCAGTGCAGATCCGGGGACAGGATATGGTTCAAGAGATGTGCATAGCAGAAGGTACACTTCACATACGTTTCCTTATCTTGCGTAGTTGCTCTTAATTGTATTTTTAAACCCCAGGGTCCCATAATCAACAAAGCACTAACTCAAGTACCCTAGTATAGCTTATTGATGAAAATAGGCTTTAGCATGGGCAATTTTTCTTCAAAAGTACATGTAAATCAACTCGCTTATACTTCTCACACTTGGTGACTATTTGTTCTTCTCACATTCTTGATTTTATTTTAAATCAATAGTTATATTGCTATATGCAAAACCATTGTCTCTATTTCCAAAATCTAGACATCTACTTGGATAAAGTTTTCATGCGAACTGGTTCAGTTAACCTAAGGCTAATCCAAAAGGCATCACTTAACATTTGCTCCGAAAGAGAGTGATTTAGGTGTGTCTGTTCAACTGTTACTTGTAAGTCTGTGTTATCCACATGTCAGTACGCCAGGACTCTCTTTGGACTTCTTTGCCTTAGATGGATGCATGTATACTAATATGTTTCTTAGTCTATATATGTGGGCCAATACTGAAAGTTGCATCGATATATCCGTATTGTGTAGTGGCAGTCAACTGTCTGTTCTAGCAACCACCACTGTCGAAGTGGTGATTCCTCTGATGTTCTTGGGCAGCGTTTACGGGGAAAACAATGGAGACCTGAATCAAATTAGACAGGTGGGGTGTCTTCTACTTAGGGGGTATATTTAATTATGTTGACCTTCTAAGCGTGTGCTAAGCTCTTCATCTTCCACTCTTTGCTCTATATTTGGCAAATCAGATCTCAGGTGCAAAGATAACTGGTCATGACGCGAGGCCTGGGAGTACCGAAGGAGTGGTCATAGTATCTGGAACATCAGATCAGATACATGCAGCTCAGAGCCTTATCCATGCTTTCATCCTTTCTGGGCAGACAACAGCCTGATTTTGTGCAGAGCAGTTATGTGCTATTTTGTGCCCCACCCCAACAGTGCACTTAGCTGCAGTGCAGAAGAAGTATGAGCAAGAAGTTCCTAAACTTATTCCAATGTCAGCTTAATTATAAAGTCTCTGGAAAAAACATGTGCCATACAAAGTGCAATTCTTCATGTGGACAGCAATTCAAAACTCAATTCCAACAGTGGATGGTTTGAATGGAAGGGGTTGTCAATTGCAAAGTACTCTTTGCTTTCTATGTCAAGGAGAGGAAGAGACTGTAGATCATTTGCTCATGCATTGCAAGTTTGCATCAAAATTCTGGAATTATTTCTTGGCGAGCTATGAACTAAGATGGGTTCAGTGTGAATCACTAAAGCAGCAGTTGCAGGCTTGGGATTTCAAAAGAGGTGAAAACATTGGCAGAAAGGATGGGGCACCATGTGGCATGGTAGCTAACTTCCAACGGACATATTGATTAGATTTAGATCTATGTAATACATACATTCCCCATTCTATTGTATATTTAATGTTTCAGCATCTGGACTCGGAAGTAGAATACCAATTGATCTTCAAGGTTGGATGTGAATATCTCATAGTTTTATGGCTAAGTAAGTTACCTCTGTCATAACAGCAACAGCTGTTGGATCATGACCACGCCATACATAATCCCGCATTTTCATT
Source organism: Papaver californicum (assembly GCA_023531435.1). Classification (NCBI taxonomy): domain Eukaryota; kingdom Viridiplantae; phylum Streptophyta; class Magnoliopsida; order Ranunculales; family Papaveraceae; genus Papaver; species Papaver californicum. The sequence continues at coordinate 1,150,068 of JAJJMC010009576.1, forward strand.
CCTTCGGCTGCTGCACCTTTCCTGACCGCATGGACAGCAACTACAAGCGAAGCACCTGCGGAACATACCAGAGTCAAAAGACATGGTTGGAGTGTAGTACATACACAAACTCAGTGTGTGACTCATAATACCTTCAATGATGAATGAGCCTGCAATTACTAGAGCTGCATACTTGATATTTCCTGGGGGCTGCTTATCATTTTATTCACACGCATATGTTACATATCAAACCCAAAGGCCGTTAACGGGGATGCAAATGTGTGCAATTTATCAAAATCAAATAGAGCAGAATCATCACCTGTGTTGTCCACAAGTTTTGAAATCCGTGGACAATTGTCGCACCAGCACCAAGGCAGAAAATCCCCACTGCGGATATCAAGGACCAGACGAATCTTTCCTTGGAGTACCCATAACTATAAAAATCAAATAAGGATCTTGTTCACCATTCATATGGTGTCGTTGACTACACAATAAATGGGTAAATAAAACCTTAAAAGAGAACGTATAAAGAGTACTATTTTGGGTGGATAAAACTCACGGGTGTATAGCATCGGGAGCTCGTTTTGAGCTCCATAAGCCGTAAGCAAGAAGGGCCTACACTATTAATGGGTGAGTTCTTTAAGTTACAATTAAATATTCCAAAAATCGTACAAAAAGGGACAAAAGTTTATAAGACGTCATATTTTAGAGGTTGGACAAAGAATGCTACGAAAAAATTTCAATCTTATTAGAGGGATATCATCAGCTAACTAGAATCAAATAATTAAGTTACCACTTATTACCTGATTTGCGAAATCTGCAATTGAGTGTATCATTTCAGCTAGCATAACATTGCTGGAAGTGGCCATCCAGACCCCAAATTTGAGAGAAAATACAAGGAAATTGGCCCATAGTGCAGTAGTAACTGCTCGTTGGCTGAAATACACATGCCGAACAGTTACGTAAGATGCATAACCAAATACATATATATATAAGAAGCATTAGTTAGAAAGCTTGATTATCTAGCTTCGAGATCTCTTAGTACATCAAAGATTCAAATCAGGTAGAAATAAAACGGAACTCTTTGCATAATCACCAGGTCAAGTTTCCCTTAGACCTACTCACATTACGCATTCATGGAGTCGGTTTCAACTACTAGCAGACCTTTGAAATATCTAACTTGTCGGTTTCACTTCTATGTACAATCAATTTTGATGATTTTGTCAGTCTACCGCTACCAATTTTAAGCATTTAATCATTCAATTTTGAAAGGAAACAAAAAGAAGAAGTCACATTTTCAACAAAACAATGAAGAATTAAGTAAGTAAATTTTACCTAGGTTCATCAATTTCTGTCTTCTTAACATCAACGACCTTAGAACAGAAACCTACACATGAAATTAACATAAAATTTACAAAATTTTCAAAGAAATATAATTGTAGTAAAATCAATTAAAGATAGAACCTTTACCATGCCGAAACAATAAACGATGATTATAAGAAGCACCACCACCAAATGTGGAATTAATTCTTGAAAAATTCAACAATTCATTAGAAGAAACTCTATACAAAGAAGAATTGCGGGATTGAGTACTTCTTTTGGTATATGTATTTAACAAACTCCTTAAATCATGAGTTATGTTATCCGACTGTTGTTGTTGTTCTTCTTCAGAGACAGTACTACTGGTATTGCTGTGGTGATGAGAAAAACATGAAAAGATCCTACCTTTTTGTGGTTTTAGCAAGGATTCCCTAAAGGGTTTGAGAAATCGAGAAGTTTGCATCAAATGAAATGCAAGGGGGTTTTCTTGAGCTTATTTTCTTCTCCTTTTCATGAGCAAATTAAGGAAAGAAAGAGAGGGGTTTTTCACTTTTCAATCTCTATAGAAAGAAAGGGGGTTAGGGCTAGTTGTTGTTGACAGTCTTGGGAGCTGTGTTATCTGTCTAGTTAATCATTTGATTGTCACAGCAACAACAAGAACTAGTCGCCACGGTTGAACAGTAAATAGTGTATTGTTGTAGTGACGGCGATCGGAATACCAATTACCGGAATTATATTGCCGGAGTGTTGAGGTGATGCTGGATAGGTTGGGGCATGTTACTTGGCCAGACCCACTAAACTGGCTGGCTGGACCAAGGACTAGTGCAGCTCATAGCTCCAACTACATTCTCAATATGAGTTAGGTGGGTTGTTGCTCCGAAGCGCATCCGGATACTAAAAGCAGCAGTGCCTCTGCTGCTCTAGAAGTAAAAATAAAAATAATTTCTTTCAAAAAAAAATTAATTCTTTTATTTTTAGAAATCATTCTAAAATTATTTTTCGAAACTAATTTTTGATTTTTTTTCTTCTAGAAATCAAAAACTATCTTCTAAAATGATATCCAAATATACCACGCTGAGTCACTGGATAGTTCTTTATACAGAAATATATTGTTCATACCTTTTACTTTTTAGGAGTACCGTAGATTCTATTTGTGAATTGTGAATGAAGGACACAAGAAGAGTTCTGAATCTTTGGTATTTGTTTTACCATTGCCTCTTAACCCTATCTAAGATAGTTTTGCTGACATCTTCACAAGGAGAATTTTGCACTATGGGACAGAGGAGAAAAAAAAGACTAGACAGGTGAAGATTCTCGTTTCGCATCCAAAATTATTATTTTTTAATAAAAAAATAGCTAGATGGATGAAGTTCTTCCGTCTGACTTTCTAACCTATCAGAACCGTTGGATACCCATACCAGAGCCATTGGATGAAACTTTTACCCAGATGGGAAAACTTCACCCGTCTGGGATCCAAACAGTTGAAAATCACTCGTTCAGTGAAGACTGACGAGCGCTCCTTCGATTAAAGGAGTGGTTGATAGTTTGAGGTGAAAGAGTGTTTTCTCTCTACCCATAGTTGAGTCTAATTAACTGTATTTGGGTGAAACTCCTTCATTTGAAGGAGAACACTCTACCCATATCCCTTGCTCTTACTAGTAAAACCTTCCAAATTGTGTCACACCCAATTACCCTGTCAAATTTGTACTCAGGTTTATGAACCATGGAATGTACCAACTTTATAAAGCAAACCCTACCGAAAATTGTTGTGGCTAGTTGCAAGAAACCAAGCAACCAAGGATCTGAAACCATCATATGCTATATAAAAAGGAAAAAGAAAAAAGAGAAGCAATGCACACAATCATGTGTTCAAAACCCCACTAAAATGGATCAAACAGTTCTGAAATGCTTAAGATTAATACGTATTTCGACATCAGAGAAACTCGTAATGTGCATATGCACAACAAAAAAGAAATCCTAACTACTATAATATCACATTTCTCTTTTATGTGCCCTATGAATATATTAGCCATATATTTTACACAGATTACGTGTACGTACAAAGAAAGAAAAAAAGAACAACAAAAGCTGTTTGTATCCGATCAGAGTCGAGCACGGCTTCATGAAGAACCCTTTAGCATCTCATGCAGGAGGGCTATAACGAAGATGTTGCTCGTAGAAGTTTATCAACTGCGACATTGTAAAATAAAAATAAAAATGAATTTAATCACTCAATATGACTATAAAAAAATCTTGTACTTGGAGATTCATTATACTAGTAATGGGAAAAACAAATTGAAGGGGAGAAATACCAGTTGCGGATTGTCAGCCTTCAGCTGCTTGTTATCCACCACCACCTCTCTCCCATAAGAGCTGCAAGGCATGAGAAGTACAAATTACTAGTAAACGGACTGAAAAAACTCAAATCAGTACATAACCAAGAAAGGGAAAACATTCCTGTTCTACAAATCTATTATTACGAGTGGTAAGGCCTGAACCAGATGGAACTCAAAATCCAAGAAAATCCAAGACTTTATCAAAACTTGCTTAAAAGAGCGTCAACTGGATACAAAATGAAATTGCATGTTCCTAATTATTGGTAGAGAAAGAGAGACAAATTTCTTGTATTCTTTTGCCATTTATAATATCAGTGTATGAGGAACATGCAACCACGCAACTATTTCAAGATCTAGTGTTGAATTTTGAATTATTATACCTCTTAGTATTTACCAATCAATCACTTATAAATGGAGTATCACATTCTTCAACAAGATCATAATATTTCTCTTACTTTTGTAAACTTATTGACACCATACATCTTGTTAACAGTTACTCTATAAACAGAACTCCAGCAAATTGATGTAACGCAGTTGGCAAGATTTCAACTAGGATATACTATTGATGGGAGCTGAGCTCAAAAGACTTGTTCCGTTGAAGGAGTGAATATCAACTTTTAAGCTTAACATGTCCCGTGTTTTCTTTCAATTCAACACAAGACTGGAGAATTCGAAATGAGCTGAGCCTACTCAAGCTTTAAGCGAGTCATGGACAATAAGCTTTCATTGCAAAGCCATAACACCCATATGATATGAGATACACATACAGACACACCCCTAGCTCCTCAAGATTTATTAGAAAAGTTTTACTTTTTTTCGACACCCATATGAGATACACATGCAGACACAACTAGCTCCTTGAGCTTTATAAAAAAAGTTTTACTTTCTTTCGATTAAAAAAAGACTGAAAAGCATCAAAAAAATGCAGACTCTTTCCGAAGCCTTCGTGGAAGTCTTAACAGCTTGACATTACAAAATCATTTAAAAGCAGTATTTGTAAGAACTACATCTTATTATATTCTAGCTTACTAGTGATTCATGGAACAACTGCTTAACAAAAATCGTGATAAAAATAATGCAGTACAATCCTCACTCAAACAGAAGCACCAATTAATGTCTAAGTTGGCAAATCATAGAAGGTTACTAAACACTTCCATGTTAAATTGCAAGCTTTCAGAAATAATCAACCAAGACAAAAAAAAAAAGACTTAAACTAGAAGTTGATCAACATACCTTAACGCCACAAACGTGACATACACATCTTGTATACCGTTCGATATTGAAGCTGAATAGCCAATAGGTTTGATGATCTTGGTTATATAACATGTGCTAAACCTCCTTTCCGCCTTACACTGGTCTCCTGCATCATCTCCTGTCAGTCCTTCACCATCCTCCACCCCATGTACCTCAAATTTATCTCCGTTTCGAGCATTGTCTAGAGTAGATACAGATGATTCCTTCTTAAACCTCCTAACATTTCCAGATTTTCTTCTTCTAGCTCCTGTAAAACGATTACTCTGAATACTTTCATCGAAATCTACTTTTGGAAGCTCAACTCTATGACCTTCTACCATGTCAGAAGCCCTCATATCAGAAAAATGTATAGACACCTTCCCACTGTCAGAATTTACATTGTCTGTGGAGGTTCTCTGTCTGAGCTCATAAAATTGGGAAGACCCATTCTCATTCTCAGTTTCTTGAGCAACTGCACCCACATTGTTACCATCCACATTCTTAACCTCAACTTCATTTGTCCCACTCCCTATTCTCTCTCTATAAAGTGACTTACTTGCAACTCTATGACGAAGAGGACGTGTCGAAGGTCTTATAGTATCAGTAGAGGGAGACGTCAAAGATCGTGGTTTACGTCCTGGCCTAGAACCAGACACATTTGAGGACGGCATATGCTGTTGTGTTCTCTTCGGGTGAGAAAAAGTACCCCTACGCTTCCGCTTTCGACCTCTTGAACCTGATTGTAAGCTTTAAGCGCCCCAATAAAAAAAACAGTAAAACAAAAATACATACCTACAACTGAAACACAAACAGAAAAACAAATTACAAGAGTTGTAAAGAGAGTGAAAGTTTGAACACCTTTCTTCAAATGCTTCAACAACATCTGTACACGCTTGTAAGTTTTCAATGGGTTCCCATGTATTCGCCGTCTCGGGCCATCCACGCCTAACACAAGTACAAAAATGCCTAATTCTTATTATAACTGAAAAAACAGTATAAATTGAAACAGCTCTGATTGTTGGCTACATACCATTTTATAAGATACTGAGTTTGCCCCTTTATATTCCCAGACATGACAAATCCATCATTAAAAACACACAGAAAAATTTGTCAAAAAACAATTGAAAAATCATAAATCTAGGGTTCAAAAAAATGAAATGAAATAGTAATTACTACCTTCCGAACCCTTTTCCTTCTGACATCTTCAATTTCATAAAAACCCTCATCAAGTTTAGGTGGAAGTTGTTCTTCATCATCATCGTACTCTTCTTCTTCTTCTTCCTCTTCCCCTTCCTCTTCCCCTTCTTCTTCTTCTTGACCCTCAGCAGCAGCATCATTGTTTTCCATTTCCTCTTCAGCATACTCTATTCCTTCTTCATCTTCTTCATTTTCATTATCATCCTCATCTTCATACTGTTGTTCATTTTCTTCCATTTCTAACCTAATTGCTGCTTCTTCAGACCCATTTTCATCAGAATCTTCATCACCACTACTAGTATGATGTTCTTCTTCTTCTTCTTCATCATCATCTTCTCCACTGATTCTTCTCGTCCATCCTCCTCTTCCTCTACCTCTCATCTCTACTCTCTCTCTTCTTCTTACTTTCAGGAAAAAAAAAACAGATTCAGTGAATAGTATTCTAAAAGGAAAAACAAAAAGTAGAATAAAGGGGGTTCGTGTCGGTCTTTGGGTCGTGACTAATGGCACGTACCCAGGCTTGCTTCTTGTTATCGGGCCGGATGCGTATGGACTAGTCGAGCGTGCCGGACTTCTGCTGCTCAACAGGTCCAGTCTATGCGGAAGATAATTAACTCCCCATAACGTGCCGGATCTGTGCTTTTATATTTTTACTTTTTTTTCGGCGGAAAATAAATAATTTTATTAAACGGTAATTTTTATTTTTATAATAATTAATTCTTAATAATGTCAGGTGATTTATCATATCATATTTTTATTACACTAAGTCTTTTATTGAATTTAGCTACCTTATTAATTGTTTTATTATAGATTTTTGGAACGTAACTATACTGTTAATTAGGAATATTTTCAAAAAAACTCGTAGTATCGACAGTGATATCTTCGTTTTCTTAAATAATAGCAGTCGAGAAATATTGATGTACCTTAAAATATTTTTGAGATCAGTCTCTATGATAATATGAGTAATTTGTAACTCCTTACACCACATAATTGCTTCCAGAAAAGCAAGACGCCGCCTGCTCAGAACTTAGGACAGACACCATCAAATCGTTTTGAGTTGTTTCCCCACCATTTCCCTGTATAATAAAGCAAAATTAGTCATGTACCGGTAGCTGAATGAAAAGAAATATCACAATTTAAAGACAAGTAAGGGTGTGTGATTTATCTACAGATTACTGAAAGAAGGTATGCAATGGTCCACACTCTCAGCCTTTTTGCCTCAGGTTCAAAGTCATGTAAACTGAGTGTTCTAAATAATCTCCAACTACAATTTCGAAACTGTACAAAATAGATATTGAGATTGGGAAATTGACGAAGATGGCAATATAAGAAAGGAGACGATAACAAATTAAGAAAAGAAAAAAAGAAAGAAGGCTAAAGCAAAGGAAGAGGTTGGACAGCTCTTGTTATGTGCCAAGGAATACAAATAGTGTTACTCATTTATTAGCAAAACACTCGCATTGTTTGTTTAGTTAGTTGTGAAGACCGGAACCAACCTGGTCCAGCTTGGGTCATTAAATGTATTCAAGCCTACTACATAATCTTTTTATTTGAATGAAACTTTTTCTTGCTAAATAAAAATAAGAAATTTCATTTTCAGCCCCAACAATTTGAGGCTCTAGGCCAGAATTTAAGACGGCCCTGTGCCCAGCGACGGAATTTAAGAGATTTTCTTTAATTATTTTTCTAAATCATTTAAATATCATCATCACGGCATTATGAAATAAGGATCATATTTATATAAATCACTCATTAGCCTAGGTTCCCTCTTCCCCTAAAGTTGTTACACCCATCCATCAGTTCTTACTGGGCATCCAAGTCTCAAAAAAAACAAAATAAATAAAATGACAGTACACGGTAGCAATACAAAGACAGCTGCCGACTTGGACATACTGTGACCCATCGATATGCAATCACCTCCAAGTAGAACCACCAAGCTTGAACACCTCTTCATTACTACTTTCTTTTGCACGCCCTTCTGTTCCACTACCACTTCCTCTCTGAGCACTTGTATCTCCATAAAGATCCCTCAACTTGGCTAGATTGCTCGAAACTGAATTCTTTTCCTTATTTTCTTCTACTTTTAGAGAAGAATCTGAATAGTGATTGTTAGATGGAACCTGCAAACTCCGACTCCGACTCCTGCTTCTACTTCTGCTCCTGCTTATACTATCACGTGAATTGGATCTCCGATGCCTGCTGCTACTTTCTCTTTCTGCATACCTAGAAGACATGTTATCGTCTTCTCGACGGCTCTGACTCCCACGTCGCTCATAGTCATGTCTCCTGTCTTTGTCCACATCCCGGTCCCTATCTCTGTCATAACGGTCACGATCTCGGGATCTCCCTCTTTCTGAATGGTCTCGATCTCGACCTCTATCTCTATCAGAACGATCTCTGTCTCTATCTCTATCAGAACGATCTCTGTCTCTATCTCTGTCAGAACGATCTCGATCTCTGCCTCTGTCAGAACGACCCCGATCAGAGTCATGGCTCCGGCTTCTATAGTTGCTGGGAGATCTTCGTGCCTCATCACTGATGTTTCTATCCTGAGGTGGTGGTAATGTACGGCGAACTGGTGATGAATCTCTCGTTGAAGCTCGGTGAGGAGCACGTTGGCCGAAAGAGACTGAAAGGGCAGCTTTCACAGAAGGTGGTCGACGTGCAGTGTCGTCCGATCCATGACGGGTGGTTTCCCCAGTAACACCAGCGTGTTTCGTGGGGAGTTTCATTCGCTCAAGGTTAGAGACAATCTGCCTCATTATTGGTACAGGAGTCCGCGGGAACAGGGTATCAAAGTAGTACTGCAAAAAGTGGGAACTGCAAAAATCAGATACAGATGATAATAAGCAGCTTTAAAATCAGATCTTGGTGCTGTGGAAAAATGGTACTCAGACAAGGTACCTAAAGATCACCATCATCATTCACAAACAACTAAGAGAACCTGAAACGTTAATCCACTTTCCCGATGCAACACTAAACTAAATAGAAACATTTTCTGTCAAGGTTGCAATGTGCTATCCGCTCTTAACAAAATCTAGGAGGATACCCGATGTCAGCAACTTACTCCAATACATAAGTTCATTGACTGGACACATCAAGCTTAACACCCAAATGTGGTTAATCAGATGTAAATGGTGATGCATAACAGATGAAAAAAAACAACTACAAAGGGATTGGTAGTGGTACCAAACCCCTACATAGCGGAGAGTCTAATTTATAAACAACTACGCAAAAAAAGTAATAAAAAAGAAGAAGCCAGAGAAGACACTTACACACCTGGCCAAGAAGTAGATCACGTACGTAGACACCCATAGTTGTCATTCGGCCGTTTGATCCAGGGGAGAATTCCTGAAAAATAATGTCACCGAGATAAGATTATAAGCAAGCTCGAGGTTACCACAGATATAGACTACAGCTAACTGTTCCCCACATGGTTAAGGTTTACAGTTCAGTGAGTGAACAATAACGTGACATGATTGATAAGATTAGTTCCTTGACAGCAAACAAGGGTAGGGCGGAAATGAATAACAATAATTTACCTTGAACTTCAAAAGAAACAAGTGGGGTATAAATGTATAACGAAAGAGATGATACCTCCTAATGATCCTTAGGACATTCAAGCAGAAGGATTTGTATGTCCTAATAAAAAAGTGAAGTGAAGTACAAAACAGAGAAATGGAGGAAGGTGAAAAAAGAGAAATGGACCACAAACTTACCTTGACATCACTCCAATGTTGGCACCACACCAGTTCTATCGAGAAATAAATACTGTTACTTCCCATTGATTTTCTTCCCAGAAAAAGCATAAAACAGTCCTTATAGTTCTTTCCTAATCCTAAATTACTATACCATTCAATTGTTATGGCCCTTATGGGTTAAGACTTAAGGCATGATTCATTATTCATATACCCAAACAAAAGAACGGTCTTAACATTAAAGAACTAAACAAAGAAAATGCTCCTTGTAATAGCAGCCCAAGGTAAGGTGTAATCCTTATTACCAAACCTTCTAGATGGCATAAATGTAGGAATTGGCATTAATATCATTAAAATCATGAACTAGGCTTAATATGTTGTGACAAACTCATACTACAGAGCACACTATACCATAAACACAACAAAACTACAAAACGAGCAGGAGAAAATCCTTGTACCAGTTTCATTATGGTTAAATAGAGCGTAAAGTGTCTAATGTGAGATTTATGGTGGGATAGAGATAGAGAACCCCTCATATATCACGTTTAGAAAGGCTCTGCAAACAGAAATAGTGCAGGTAAGCTGCAGTTGGGGAATTGATTCACCCCCATTGCTCATTGCCTTATGTTGCTTGAAGAAGTAACTTACAGAGCCTATTTTTCTTATTGGTATATTATTTTGCACGAATACATAGGCTGATGCATTGGGGATAGCAATAATGTACTGAGATACATGGATTATGTATTCATGCATTTTTTGTTATTCTCAATGCATTAACCTATGCATGGGTGCATAGGTTAACAAGATATTGACAACTCTCTTTACAAGTTTGAGCTTTTAGAGAAACAGGTTGTCCAAGTGTAATAGACACTTTCTCTAAAAGCTCAAACCTGAAGAAAGTGTTATTTATATTATACTTATACAGATGCAGAGGTGGGCCAACAGTTCTAACACCTATTTTGATTGACGTCTAACCCAAACTTATCTCATTTTTTCCATTATCTTAACCTTGCCAAACCTAACAAAACTTCCTAATTCCTTATCTATAACTCTTGCCAGCAAGGTTTTTTAATAAATGCTATCCTAGGTTAAGATTTAATAACCACTACTGAATCCATTCAATCTCAAGCTGCAACATCGAGACCACCAGATCCACCAACATTTAATTCAGAAACTCTTATATAGTGGTTTTGGTTGAGACCTTAGGCTAGCATAGATCATAATGACCTTAAAATATCAAACCTTTCTATATTTTGGGCAATCACATCATAGACATTATTGGCCTAAAAAACTAAATAAAATTACTCTCCAACCCCATGTCCTAACGACACCAGTCACTAAGATCAAAGGCTCGAAGACAGAAGAAAGCATTTTTGAGTAACAGAGAAACAATTCATTATAACTGGTAAATGGAGATCCGTTCTGTGAGCATAAGATTAATGAACTAAAGCACTCTGATAATGAAATTGTGCATCCTAATAGTACAAAAACAAATTGACACACATGCAAAAGCGCAATATTCATAAAGGGTTGTCAAACATGAGCCTCTTATGGTGAAGAATTGGTCATGGGGAATACCAGTGCACATATTAAGATGTTTTTCAAGGTTGAAATGTCAATCAATTAGCTTATATAACTAGAATATGTATCATAAAACAAGATAGGTCAATAGAGAGTTGGACACCTCATCGTCTGTGACATATGGCTCAAACCAGCCCCATAAAGTTTTTGGATCAGCAGCATATCGCAAGTATAGAAATCCAACCTGCAAATAGGTCAAAGCATTTGTTGATATGTGTTAGGCGGTGGTCCGAGGATGAGAAGTAAAAATGAAAAAACATAAAAACTGGAAGTCAAGTGAGCAAAATAAAAACACACTTGTGCATGAATGTATACTTACAGCTCTAATATAAGGCGAATCTTGGTGTTTCAAGAGTCCGTGCATTTGTTTAACAGTAAGCTTCATTGTGAAAAACTTGTAGAGAAGGCAAAATGCTGTTGATGGACCCCTACAATTCCCAGTCATCCATGGCTCTACATGATCAACTTGATTATATATCTCATCGATAACTTCATGGTAAGTCTTCAATCTAAAAAGCTCTTTAAAATAATCTGAAGAAAGGATGTTCATACAAAGAACCTTCTCCAACAATGAATCAATCGGTTTTCCTGATGTTTGTATCTCCATAGCTTCAATATATAACGTTTGAACACACTAAACTTACACTTCACTCCAATTCAATGCATTCAGCTCCTATTAAACAATAACAACCGAAATTAATCACAATATTTCAACTAAAAAAAAAAGTAGAAAAACACAAATTCTTACACCAAAAATAAAAATCTTATCTTGATGGAAAAATCAACAAGTTCCTGAGTTATAAGCTTACGGGGGAGCTCAATATTTTATGCCTATATGATACAATATCATCAACAACAACGTCAGTAAACAAAAAAAAAAAAACTCAAAACCCTAACTCAAGAAATTGTTAATCAAATAAAATCTCGTTTTGATTTAATAGAACCCACAGTTGATTAGGAACAGGAAAAGCATTAGATAACAAAATACGAAAGAAGCAATATCCAATAACATGAGATTAACCTTGAAAGAAACCCTAGAAAGTGTAAAAAAAAAGAGATTTTCAAAGCCGGGAGAGAAAGCAGTAATATACAGACCTGAATTAGTAATCGATCTTCAGAGGATCGAGAAACTGATTTTGGATCAATTGGAAACTTGAAGAAAAAATGGGTTAAAGAGGAGGAGAAAAACCCTTTCTCTGTCGGGGCCGGTTTGAGACGCGGACAAACTGTGTAATCTCAAACTCAAAGCATCCAACACCTAACTTATGGATATGGCCGGATGGGGACATTCAGCCATGCCGAGTTGAAGCCTAAAAATAACGAAATTACCTTTTACTTTTTGTTCGGGAGTCAGGAGGGCGGCAGCTCATTGGACCAAAGTTGTGAAAACATAAATCGTGAAGTGACTCATTTTCTATTTTATGAATCGAATTGTATATTAAATTGTGAATTACAAATTCATAATCAATTTTTCCATAGATAATTTATGAGATTCAACGTGAAGTACAACGTGATTTAGTAATAAACCAAAGAGTAATTTCGTTATAACCCTAATTGAATATTTGGCTTACTTTGCCACCTACACACCTAAACATGTTGACCAGCTTTGGTGTCATTGTTTTAATCTGCAATGACACCAAAGCTGCAATCAGCATCTAATGAAGAAAAACCTCACTAAGTTGCTGACTCTCCTCAACATTAATAACGACAACTCAAATCTAAGGGTGTGTTTGATACCGTTTTATAAAACTGTTTTCTGTTTTATAAATAAAGAAAACAAAAAATATAAAAAAATGTGTTTAGTAGCTATGGTTTTCGAAAATATTTTATTTCTGTTTTTTATTTTCGAAAACAAAAAAACGAAAACTAACTATTTATCGTTTTTTTTATTTCTTTCTTAAAAAAAATTTATCTGCTTTTAACTTATAACTAACTTTTGAAAAATATGTTTTTGGAAACGGTCCTACCAAACAACTTTTTAAAATTTATTAGAAAATAAGAACAAGGAAAAATGATATATTTTAAAAACACTAGAAAATAATTTTTAAAAACAGTTTTATAAAACGGTACCAAACACGTTCTAAGATTTTGGTACGATGAGCAATGAGTATTACTCAAAATATAAGGATGACCTTATTGATATTTTTGTGAAACTCGTTAAGGAATCATCGAGATTAGCCAGGTACAACAAGAAATCGACTATCCTTGTGAGATTCAAGCTGCTAAAAGTTGGAGTTGTATTTACAAAAAGAAATAAACTATCTTGGTGAGATAGATTCAAGCTGCTCAAAGTTAAAATTGCGTTTACTAGTTCTTAAATTTTGATATGTGGTTTGGTGGATTTCATAGGTCTCACATGTGTATAAAGTTTTGGATTGTATTCTAATTCGAATTAGTGAAGTTAAGTGTTATAATTTATTTTTTTAATGTGGATTATAAAGATCAATAGAACCCTATCTTGATATCATAACAGTTTGTTTTTTTGCTCAGTATCTTGGTATAATGATATCTAACAGTGTTGTTTTATCTTATAAATGGATTGTGATGTCTTCACTGTATGAATCTTTTTTAATAAAAGAAAACGTGAATCATAGAATTTGAAACGAATCTACGCTTCAGAAGGAAAGTTAACGAGTCGCTGGAAAAACGATTCTTATTTACGATCCACAACGTTTTAATTTTAGTTGGAGTGACTCGTACGGATTTTATAACCTTGCCTTCGACTATAGTCGACCTGACAGATCAGACCGTGGGGTCGAGGGGCAGCGCCCCATGTCAAAATGTTATGAATCTGTTAAAAAAACATAATCAAAATCGGCTAAGTCAATGAGATTGGATCTGAGCCCTATTTTTATCTTTTTGAAAAAAACATTATAATTGGCTAAGTTTTGAATCTTGGACCTAGCCGATTATATGTAACATTTTGAATAATATTAAAAATCTATGGATAATTTCTTTTTAATAAGTGAAAACTACATTAAAAAATTAACAAAAGATATCACAGATCATCTCATAAGAGTTTAAATTATGTCATACAAATACATAGAATGCAAATATAGACAGATATATCTGGATTTAGTTTTCCTAACATAAGTAGCAAGTTTGTCCACAAAGGCTTCATGTATGGTTACCTGATGCTATGGAAGGAACTTAAAATCTGTTTACATGAATTACTTTGATAGAATCATAAAACCAAAATTTTTTCTAAACGTCTTCAAGGATAATAGTAGATTCCATGTGTAGTTACTGTTATTTCCACTATTTATGAAGGAGACAAGGCTTTGACACTCGCGAAGGAATTTCGCCTTTTTTTTTTCCCTTTTTGTCTAGCCTATGAATCTGCTAGCTGGCAGCTAAAGCTTCTGCTGAGTTTGGCCCTGTAGTATATCCTAAATCGAAGTTGAAGTCTTAAATAACATCGTTTTTTATAAGAACGCCTCCAACCCCATACTCTTCCGTCTCATATTTAAAAGAAGCATCCATTTGGTAGTAATTTTTAGGGGGTTCAATGCTGATATAAACTTGTTTTTTTTCTTCGGAACTTCTATCCTTATGCTACTGACGTACACACATAGGATATTTAATATCCCATTGTAGAATTTGTTTCCTAAACTGGTTGGCCATGTCTAAAGGGATAGGTTTCACCCTATCAAACACCACTTTGTTCCTGTATTTCCAAATAAACCAAGTGGAATAAGCAAACAGTTGATTCTATATGTCTCATGGGTGAGAAAACCATTGTTTAAGCCATTCCAAAAAGTTATTACTATAGGGAGGACAAGGAATTCCTAGAGTGAACCAAACAGCTCTCACTAAAGGGCATTTTATAAATATATGACTACCAGTTTCCGACACTCAAGAATTACACAACAAGCAATGCATAACATACTCCGAAGAGAAATTAGTTATTTTAGCATTTAAAGGCAAAACATCTGCAAACATTTTCCAAACAAACAATTGTACTCTAGGTATGACTTGCAATCTCCACAACTTTTTTCAGTAAAGAGAATCATGAATGATGTTATAATTTTCGGAAAGAAGAAAATACGTAGATTTTGTAGTAAACATATCAGACTTGGTACCATTCTAGTGCAAGATATCTTCTTCATTCTTAGTGATGTACACTGATTGAATCTTTTTTCGCAAAATGCAAATCAAACAACATATTTAGCTTTGGAATATCTTAAGAACCAGATTCATTAATTAAATCTTTAACTAACCTTAGGGCATTAGGCTGGATACAATTTAAAGTAACACCACCTGGTGTCCAATTATCCTCAAAGATTCAAACAAAAGAATTCGCACAAACAGACCACACACTTAATTTTTTTATTATTTCAGTCGTTTTACATATATTATACCAGACCCAAGAAGTATTTTTAGTCTTGTGTTTATGGAAGACATGAGACTTGGGAAAATATTTCCCTTTTAATATTTGAACCCATAACCGATTAGGATTTTTAATAAGTTTCCAAGCTAACCGAGCCAACGAAAAAGAATTAAATTTGTGGGGATTCTTAATTCGAAAACCCCCTTGAGACTTAGAAGTATATATAAAACTCCAAAATTTAGGGTAGATAGGTTTCTTATGGTATTCTTTAATCTACCAAAAATCCCTTTGGGTTTTCTCAAGTTTATCTAGCATTATTTTTGGGAGTGAATAACACATCATCTAATGACTAGGGTAGGCTGATAGATTAGACTCTATAAGAAGGCTCTTATCCGCTTGTGATATGACCTTTGATTGCCAACCTTTCGAAAAAACATAGCCTTTTCTAATAAGGGTTCAAAATTCAGGGCCTTAGACTTATTAAAAAATAAAGGAGAGCCTAGGTATTTTTCAGTTTTGAAATTCTTTTAACCTTAAGGATTATGGCAATAATCTTATAATGTCTATTATGTACATTCCTACCAAAATAAACCCCATACTTGTCAAAGTTGATTAATTATCCATAAGAATCACAAAACATATTAAGCAAAGTAGTAAGGTTTTTCACCTCAGGAATTGAAGCTTTGCAAAAAATAAAGCAATCATCCGCAAATAAAAGATGTGAGATCACAGGGAAATATCTATTAATTTTGAACACCATAAATGTTTTCATTTTGCTCAGCCCGCATGAAAAGTCTAGACAAGCCCTCTAAAGCAGATAAAGGGTCACCCTGTCTTAAACCCCTATTAGGTTCAAAAGTTGTACCAGGGGACCCATTGAGAAGAATTTGACAGGAAACAATGGAAATGCATCCAATATCATATTACACCAAGTTGCACAAAAACCAAGCTTCTTGAAAACAAACATAACAAAGTCCCACTTCATTCTATCAAATGCTTTTGAAAGATCAATCTTCAGGGTTAAGTGACCAACTTTTTTCCTATTTGTTTTCGTAGCATGCAAAACTTTATGAGCAATCACTATATCCGCAATCTTCCTCCCAAAAATGAAAGAAGATTGTTGAGGAGCAATGCATTTATCAAGAACTATTTTGAGCATGTTAGCAAGTAGTTCAGATATAATCTTGTACACAAAATTGCTTAAAACTATTGGTCTAAATTCAATTGGAGAAACATGATGAACAACCTTAGTTCAATTGAAGGTCTTATTAATGTTTTCGGGCAATTTTCCAGTTTCAAAGAAACTTCTAACCAAATCAATTATATCATCACCCATTATATGCCAATGTTTTTGAAAGACACCGGGGGTAACCATCAGGACCCGGAACCCCCCAAGCGTTCATTGACTTGAGAACACCCTAAACCTCCTCTTTTTAAGGAACTTTAATAAGATTGTAGTTTTCCTCTTCACTACTTACGGTTGAGAAAACATGATCATACACATTACTAACGTCAAAATCCGTAAATGTTCCTATATGCATAAAATGATCCTTAACTAACGAGTGAATTTGATCTTGTTCCTCAATCCAAAGGCCCGAAGGGTCTCTAAGTTTCGAAATTTGGTTTATCCTCCTTCTCTAAAAAAGCCTTAATATGAAAGTACTTAGTATTTTTATCATGGCCTTTTAAAAATTTATCCCTATAGTTATCCTTCCGGTATACGTGTTCTATCTTATTCCATATTTACAAGCCATTTTCAAGCCTTTCTAAGATTTTTTTGGACACAAAATGTCCAGGCTTATTATTTTCTAAGTCAATATTTTTTTCATTATATCATTCTTGTTTTTGAAAATGTTCTTAAAAACATTCTTATTTCATAGTCTCAGTTCATCGGCTAATTTGGGAAGGGCTAAAAGAAATTCATCTTCATTTCAAAGTTTTAAAACATCCCAAGCATTATCAATAAACGAGTCAAAATCCTTATGCTCAAGCCAACCTCTAAAGAATCTATATGGGCTTTTTATCCTAGGAGCATAAGAAGCTTCATCTAACAAGAAGGGTGTGTGATCTGAACCTACCCTAGTTAAGTGCAGAACAACAACATTAGGACGAAGTTGGTACCAAAGATGATTTACTAAAACGCGATCAATCCTTTCCCTAATGTTTTTGCTTCATTCTATGTTATTGTCCAAGTGAATGGGCAACCTATGTAATTCAGATATAAGAGTCCTAACTCTTGTATCATAGAGTAAAACTCGTGGCACTGCTCAGGCGTCATTCCCTCCTTCCTTTTCTCTAATATTCATAATGAAGTTCATGTATCCAAAGAGAACACAATATATATATTCCCACTGAGTGTATTTTCCTGGATTATCTATGGCTCCATAAACACAAGTCAGATTCCACATAACACCATCAATGTGTAACTGAATAGATAAAATATTGTGCTTGATTTCAATCAATTTTACATTCAAATTGTCAGCCCAAGGTACTATCATTTCCCTAGACTTACCCACAAATGAAATTATAATCCAATCACTGAACATACTATTCTTAAGAATAAATTCCATCTTACGAAAACCCAATTTAGTTTCAGAAATGAAAATCAACTTCGGCTTGTACTTAGTAGTTATAAAATTCAAACATTCCAAGACAAGAATTTGATGCTAATTATAAGAATAACTTGAAAATGAACAGAGAGATGAGTGGTCCTACTTATGAACCATAAACAAAATATAGGCAAAAATAAAATTGTTCCAAAACTAGTATGAGTTCTAAAGCAGAGAGATTTGAAAAAACAAAATTAGCCAAGAAAACTGAATTTGAATAAGAAGGATGATAAAGGAATACCTCTGGAGCAACCTTGGTACTTAGCTCGTTTAAGTGATGCTGATTTGAAACTCCCCTGTCCTTCATGGTACTAGCTCTTAAAATCTGCTCCATACCTGGGAAATGATTTGAGTTCCCCCACCTCTTATTATTGTTAAAATTATAATTTGATACTCTTAAAGATTTCAATATAAACTTTTTTTTATTGGATTTCAACAACAACCCATTTTATATATGGCAGCCAACAGCCCCGACACCAACAGAAATACTGAAAAATATAAACTTCTCCATCTTGAGCTAATAATGTGTTTTAGTTGCTTTTGAACTTTACGACCCCCATAGAAACAGAATCCCAAAAGAAAAATTGAGCGAATTTACCATTAAGCCCCTATGAAGACGGTAACTGAGATTGAGATTTCCGTCAACTTCACCGATAGAAGCTTGAGTTCACTGATTTCTCGCAATCAGAGATTGGGATACAAGTATACAACCCATAACTACACCTAGTAGAAAACTGGAAACCCGGTAGATGTTTCACAACGAGCATAGCTCAAATCCCTGTTGCCCCAAAGGCACAAGATTAGGCTGACATAATTAACTTAAAAGGCCTAAAAAACTGCAGATCAAAGAATAAGAATATACAGATTAAGATGGAATCGAGAAAGAGAAACAAATTTGAACATATTGATATAAAACAGGGAAACTAAATTTGCAGCGATAAATTCAACCGAAAGAACTTATATCTGATCATTGATTTTGAAGGAGAAATAATCCAAACTTAGATTAGAAACGAGAGATAAAGGTAAAGAGAGGAGATTCCGATTAGAAACCCGCCACCGGCTGTTACACGATTCCAAAGTCTCTCCCTCAGGAGTGTGGATATCTTATTAGTTACTTAGATACAAATAAAGATATAAATGCTTTTCAAAATCTATGGATAACGACCTCATAGAGTTTTTTTTTTTTTTTTTTTAACCAGTAACTTTTAAAGAAGGAAGAGGAGTTACAGTCGAACTATAAGGTTCCAAGCTTAAGTCTACTCTTACAAAGTACGATATCCTCTCACCATACGACAAATGTTCTGTAGAGAAGAACTTTACATGTTTTTTCCTTGGCTACTATATCTACTAAAAGCATATATATTTTTTTTGTTTTCAACTGGAACAACACTACAATCATAACATACTCGTACATTTTCATCTCCACCAATTTTTATCTCGCCGAGATAATATTCGATCTCTGGTCTAGGTACTTTCTTTTCTATCTCTGTTACTCGAATTCTATATGGAATTATTAGATCTTAATTTTAGTTTAAGTGTTTGTTAAATAGTGACCTTTCGATACAAACTTGGGTTATTTTGCTTTCTGTATTCTGGTTACTACCAGAGTTGCCAGCAATTTCCTAACTTTGGAGTTTATTACTTGGGACCAATAATTGACCAGTTTGCCTCACTTATTCGCCCATCTTAGTTACTATTTTACTTACACCTCATCGTTTTAAGCTAGTTAGCTAAAACTAGAGTTTTTTCCAAGTACGAAATTGATCGATGATAGAATAAGAAAAATGATAGAATATTATGAATAATTCAGTTTGTATTACACTAATTTTATTCTAATTGGATTTATTACTGTTTATAGTTCTAATTGAAAGCTTCTTCTTCTTGGTGCAGTTCTTCAAGTTGGTTTGGCATCTCCCAAATGACCTTGGCAATAATCCAGTTCTTCAAGTGTGCACAATGGCACCTAACGGCGTTAGCAGCAGTACAGTTGTTCAAGTGGATGCAACAACTCCTAATGACCTTGAAAGCGACGATACAATTCTTGAAGTGGACATAGCGACACCTACTAAACTTGGCAGCAATACTGTTCTTCAAATGGATTCAACGGTTAGTAGTAATGACCTTAGCAGTAGTGCAGCTCTTCAAGTGGAGGCACCTAATAATGACCTTGGAAGCAGTACAATCATTTATGATTCAGTTCATCCATATTTTCCTCACTATTTTTGAATATGAAGTTGTTAAGCAGTGTCTAAAGAAATTCCCTTACCTGATTTGGTCTGAAATGGAGGGGCAAACAGTGGTACAAATTGCTATCGGAGAAAGAGATGAAAAGGTATTTGATTTCATATGCAAAAAGAGTGAGGAATATATGGATGAACTGAATCAGTTAACTTAATTTTTGAACGATGATCATGAAGATAATGTGGTTACCAGTTGATCATGGTGATGATACACAACTCGTTTGATTCCTTCTTGTTCGACGAGGTAATGATTCTGAATTCACCATGTCTTCTTGTTGAATTGATATTCAAATATATCAAATTGGAGTTTTCCTTAATTGGGGCAAAATTTGGATGTGTTCTAAATCGGCGGAGATTCAATTGGTTTAGGTTCATTTTAAACTGTGTTTCGGTGATTGATTATACAGAATGAGTTTTTTTCTTTTGAATAAGGATTGGGTTCTGTGAAAGTTTTGAAATTAGTTATTACTTTTGATGTTGTACTGTTGAGGTGAAAGAATGGAGTTGTATAGTGATTACTGGTGCTTCATCTATATTGAAAGAGGCAGCTCAGTACTATGGAGAGTAACGTATTTGATTAGATTATGAAGATTAATTCTATGTATCTGATACTTTATATTGGTTTTGTGATGATTATCATAGCAAGAGGATGAAGTTTTTAGCCATCTTGGGTCGTTGTTCCTGTAGAATCTGTAGTATGTCTCAACATGCTTTAAGACAAGAGAATGTGTTAGAAATACAATCCTTGCACTAAGAGAGTTTGGGTATGCATACTTCTTTTTACTATGTGCTAGGTCTTTAATCGTCTCAACTCTGGACATGCAATTATTTGTATGCAGACGCACCTGGAGCACCTCGACATGGTGGTTTGGTGGTGGTACTGATTTAACACCTGCCTATGTTTTTGAGGAGGATGTGAAACATTTTCATATGGTAAGACTCATGACTATGGTAGGTCTGGATTTGCTACTGAGGTCTACTTAAATTGATATCAGCTGCGTCTATTCCTTCATTCCTTCTCGTCCAATACTGTTGTTTATTCCAATCTCAACATGTGCATAACTTAGCCGTATCCAATTCCTTCTGTTATTGGCCGAGCTATGAAAGCAATGTCTAATAAACAGCGATGGAGCTAAACCTCTTTGGATATTTCCCATGTTTCCTAGTTTTTTTTTGTGTTGGAAATTGCAGTATTTAATGGGCGGTTTTGATATTTGGTCGTTAAATGTTTAAGGTTTCACATGATAACTACTGTGTAAAACCATGAGGCTCTGTAAAATGTTCATAAAGAGCAAGATGTATAGGACAGCTGAATCCTCATTTTATGGGAGTCGATTTGAAGTATGTGGTCTTGTCTCTCGTGTTCTATGAACTATTTTGGTATTATCTACATAGCTAATCCATTTGAATGTTTCTCTTGGTATTGTCTACAATTGTCATTTGAAGTAGAATTGATCTTTGAAATTTGATTGCAGGTGGATGTAATTGCGGTAAGCATTATACAATTCATGATGTTGATAACGGGAAGGTGCTTATCAGTAAACTTTTAATGCTAAGCCATAATGCATAACTGTCTGGCTCTAGCAACAATGACCAACCCCACTAAAAAATTTGCCTGAGAATCCATTTTTTTAGGTTACTAAACAAGACATGAATATTACATATCATGGGAATGTTGCCAGTGTTATGTGCTCTTTACAACTCATTCATAATGTACAGATGCTGGTCTCTTTTCTGGAATGGAAACTTAATGGGTATCTCCTCTTGTCCTTAACCTTCAATACATGTTTGGTTACTCACGCAACAATTAGACATCAGATTGTAAGATTTTATTACTAACTTTATGGTGTTTTTGTGTTGCTTTATGTATGTATCATACTGTGATTCAGTTGATGTTCTTCACCAAAACCCCTGAAGAAGCATCAGCTGTATCAGACAGTTAAAAGCCCCTTGAGGTATTTGTATATGATTATTTTTTCTATTGTCTCATGTACATGATTAGATCTCGATTGTGGGACTTTACTCTAGATGGTCTAGTAGTTTTGGTTCATAATATGAACTGAAAGAGAAAAAAGTATTAAACATGATTCTCTACCGTTTCCATTTTTATTTATTTATTTTTGCTCGGTTGTGTTTTGTCTTGATTGTTTAGCAGAAATTTACGATGCAATAGGTCCTCTCTATTGTTGTACACTATCAACTGTAGCCATTAGACTTGGGGGTAGAATCTAAACATAAAATTTTTAAAAAGAAAGAATCCTGGGACCCACTCAGTCATATCACCGACAATAGTTTTGATTCCTTTTTGATGAGATGGTACGTAACTCAAAACCATGTGATAGTATTATCCGAAAATGCACACAGTATTCTGAACCGTATCCTGTATTTATTTATTTATTTATTTATTTATTTATTTTAAATATTTCCGACCCTACTTTCGGTATTGTTTCCGGTTCTGAATGGGAATATCTCCTTGATACAAATTCAGGATGAGGTAAAATTTACACGTGTAGAGTTGAAAAAATAAACCTTGATTGGAGTGAAGAGTTAGAAAGAGTGAAAAGGGAGTTACAACTTTGATGTGCAAGGGGATGAGAGTAAATGAATGAATGAATGAATGAATTTAGTCCACTGTTCTTGATTCCAGATTTCACGTACTATTGAAACCGAAAAACGAGGGAATCCCATTTTATTGTGCGACTGTTTAATTGCAAACGTTGAAAAATCAAACCTGAAGAAAAAAAAAGAACACATTGTAATAAATAAAACGAAATTGCTTTCCGTGTTCCGTCATGAGATGAGAGAGAAAGAAAACATCAAGACAGTAAAGGAGGAGAGGAGAGGAGAGGAGACAGCTAAGCAATGAAGAGGGATTACTCACCTACCAGACGTAGACACCATATCCTTTTTTAGGACCTTCTTCTCATCCTCCTCCCCTTCATCACACTCTCACTCAACTCTTTCTTTCCGGTCTCTCTAATTCAGGGACGAAATCCTTTGCTAGTTAAGTTGCATGCTCATTGTTTTGGTTTAAGATTTAGGGTTTAACAACAGGTAATTCCTTCATTAATTTCAAATTTTTGTTTGAATTTGATTCATTAGCGATGTAGTTTTTAGTCCAGATTAATTACTAGAATTGTGTTTGCATTATATTTTTAATTCTCAGGTTTTATGTCTTGTTATATTGTTCAACAGGAATTCCAGTAAGTTTTTGTCGGCAATTTGTTCTGCTTCTTCTTCTTCTTCTTCTTCTTCTTCTGCTACTTGAGGTTTTTTTTTGAAGCTTCAAAGACATTGCTGTGTCTTACATTCAACATATCTCGAAGAAGATTATTATTACATTAAAGGTTTGATTCCCTTAACTCACTAGTTTCATTAGAGTTCTTTAATGCCTTCTGTTCAATACTTGATCCAATTTTGAAGACAATATCACGCAATTACTCTTTCTTACCTAATCAACAACCTTTCCAAATCAACAAATTCGCTCAATTTAATTTTAAATTATTACTTGTGTTTTCTTCTTTGTTTTGCTGCAAATTCTGTTTTCTTGAATAATTATTTTTTCGTACACTTTAGATACCAAAATTTGCAGATTTTGAATTTGAATTTTACGATTTTGTTTTGGCTGCTCTTGTGTTTTGGAATTTCAAAAAAAAAAAATCAGCTTAATTATCATAATAACAAACCATAATTTGGCGTTATTCATCGATAGGGACTAAATCTTTTTCTGGATTAACGTATTAATGTATTATATGAATATTTTCAGTTTTACTTGACTTGGAACAATTTTTTTATATATATATTTTCGGTTTACGACAAGAGTTATTTGATTTGAATTTTGTACAAACTAGTAGGTAATTTGGTAAAAATCAGTAGAAATAAAACTGTGAAAAAACAATAGATGGACTGATTTAGGTGCGTAATTCACACAATAAGGATGATGAACCCATACATTTCTTTCAAGTAAAGTGAATGACCGTCCCTTTCTCAAAATTAGGTCCGAAGAAAAAAAGGGAAGAACTCTAAGAACATATATACATGCTGAATAGTTTATTAGAACCCAGGTCTCTTGAATGTTATTGCCCTGCACTTCTTCGGTATTTATAGACGAACCCATTTAATGCTACACGATTAGAATACAATTCTTCTTTAAAAAAGAATCAACATCAAAGCTTGGCACATAGAAACTTCTGCTTAGTAATGAAAAGGATGCAATTGGGAATGAAGCTCTCGTGGTAGATATTCATTCAAGTATTCGGTGCGAACAAGTTATAGACGTCTTTGTTGAACTGTTCATTTCCAGCTCTAATTTATTTGTTCTCTTTGGTATGAAACCAAGAATCCTAATTATTTTTTATTTTCTTTTTGCCACAATGACAAAATTGAATGTTCAGATTATAAAAACGAACAAAAAATCTGTCTATAAGGGACCGGTATAGGTTTTGGATGCTGGCATACATACATTTCCCATATTCTTTTACACGGTTTTGAATGGTCGAAGAAACCCCATATATTCACGCCCTCGTACACATACGTTGGCCAACCAATGAGATACTTTCTTTAAGACTTTAACACTATAACCACAACACCATAACCTTATAAAAATATTTATTATTCTTTATTTATTTAAACTCTTACTATATTAAATAAAACTCTTATTATATCACCCTCGTCGCGTGAATAAATACGCGTCTATAAATCCTTTTTTGATTGCAGTCCTTTTTTTAATTACAGTTTCAAACACAGAGTTCTCTCTTTCTCACAATATCTTTCTTTCTACTTATACAGAAGGAAACAATCATGGGGGATTCTTTTGATAATATCTTAGATTTATTAGACTTTCCTATGGAAGAGGTTGAAGGAGACCTCGTCGGTGTCGGTAGTCAGTTTGATAGTAGTAGTGTTTGGCCCGTTTCAGCAACGCCCACTGAATCTTCAACTACTGTTTTCAACAACAACAACATTATGTCAGACCTTGATACAGGACTTCCGGTGAGTAATTTCAACCTTGATTATTTTTCCATCCGTTCTTTTACTATATATCCGTTTAACAAATGGAATATGCTTTCCCGTTGGATATTAGGAAAATAATCATGATTTTTTTCACAAATTCCACTCTTTCAAATCAGAAGTTTACAAGTCGAAAACACGTTTTTTCTCCAATGAGTGTTTGACATGTGGCGTTTCTGTAACGTGGACTGAAGAGCGGTTTACACGTTCTAATATTTATCTGTTGATGACCGAACGTGTATAACGGTCCCACGAAGGAACCCCCACCATGTGAAGCGGTTAAATAGGTGGTTTACTTGGTTGTCCATTTATGGTCACGAGTAAGTCACATGGTGGTGGGATCTTTAGTTGGACCCACATGACAACCCAGCATACACTTTTCAACTAGAAAAAGTTTGATGGTCTCTTTATTGTTATGGGCTTTTTATGGTTATATTTTAGGCCCATAAATTACTCTGTTTTTGCTATATCAGCTAAACAAGATCTTTATTACCAATTTGAGGCAGTAGCTGTAGTTCCTTAAACAGCATTTATGGTCTTCTGATTCTAGTTTCTTACCTTAACCCGTTTTATTTCTATGTTTATCAGTACGGAGATTTCCCACAGCTTGAATGGCTATCAAGCTTTATGGAAGATTCTTTCTCGGCCGGAAGTATTATCCTAGACAGTGATACCACTACGAACGTCGTAGATAACAACTACCATATCAACAGCAACATTAAGACTGAGAGTAATGAGTTTCATCAGTTCCAAACATCCAGCCCAGTGTCTGTCTTGGAAAGTAGCAGCTCTAGCTCTTATGGAAAGAAAACAATGCCCCTTAATGCCGAATCATTTATCCGAGGTCGTGCTCGTAGCAAACGTCCACGGCCTGCTACCTTCAGCCCTCGCCCTGTCATACAACTTATCTCTCCAACATCATCCATTACAGATGCAGCAACCACCACCATCTCAGAGACTCTTTCGGATATTGGGAACCGTGCAGAGTCCCGTCTTATGATGAAACTAGCAGAACCGGGTTACATGTCATCATGCGAACCCAAAAAGAAGACTAAGAAGATCAAAATCAAGAAAATCAAAATGCCACCCTTGCCAAGTTTGATGGACCATTACCAAAGTGTGATTCCATCCACTGCTCCTGTTAGAAAATGTCTGCACTGTGAGATAACAAAGACTCCACAGTGGAGAGCAGGACCCTTGGGGCCGAAGACCCTCTGCAACGCTTGCGGTGTACGTTACAAATCAGGTAGACTCTATCCTGAATACCGCCCTGCTGCAAGTCCAACGTTTGTTCGTTCTCAGCACTCCAATTCCCACAAGAAGGTCTTGGAGATGAGGATCAGAATTTGTGAGAAGATGCAGAAGCCAACAGTTGAATTCCTGCCAAAAGCTAGTCATTTGCTTGATGAGATATGACTACGATGAAGAAGAATCAGAGACTTTTCTCATCTTGTTTGTTTTTTCATTTCTTAGTCCATTTTGTTTATTAATGAGGAAGATGGGGAAACATGACGGAATAGATGACCATATTTTAGTTCACTAGAGAGAGATGAAGAGAGAAAAACTTATTACAGGGTAGAAAGATAGATTATAGATTAGAATATAGAAGGTGTAACTCGAGAACTAGGTTTAGTCAAGCAGGATCAATCATGTATGCCTTTTATTTGGTTAAATTTTAGAAATTCTTTTTTGCAGTTAGTAAATTGTTTGCAAAAATGAATGATGGATTTGAAGTGTGAACTGAATTCTTATGCTTCATCTGTTAAATTGTTATCCTTCTCACTTTCTTTTCGGTTACAGATTAGGGACAATCATTCAAGGATAGTAGTGTGCTCGAGTTACACAGTTCGGCATGGCTGTATGAGCCCTAATTTGGAACTGGAACCTTAAATGGGGTAATGGCTTTCCCTTGTGCAGAATGCTCGGGGGTGAGAACTTCAACCAAGTATTACTAGGACCAGCCCTGGAGCTTCACCCAAGCATTACCTAAAACCGGGGTATTAGCATGTCCGCAACCAGCCCTTCAAGTCGTAGACTAGAGGTGTCCCCAACTAGTGTTTGAACTTTGGATATTGTGGAATTCATACTTAGCAGTTTAAATCATTGAATATTATCACTTGCCCAATATGTATACTATCCTTACCAGAGCATCCAATTTCTGGAAACTGTAAAGGAGAGGTAGATAGAGGAGGCTCTGTAAATCGGAGTCGACCCATTTTTACCAATTTCATCTCAAATCTTCTCTAATTTTCGATCTTCTGTGACCCATTTATCCTTTATTCTTCCCCTTTATTCTATCTGTATCTTTAATTTGCTATTCCTTTGTCTTTTATCTATATTTAGAGCGAATTCTCCCTTTTCTCAATCTATTTTTAGGTTTTCCTTGCCCTGCTTCTCTTCGATTTTCTTCTTTTAGTAATCTCAATTCCTTTAATTTTTTTCTTCTTTTTCTCGCCTTTTGTTTATTTCAATCTTCCCTCTAAATTGTAATGATGTAAGTATTGACTCAAAAAACTGGGATGATCAAATGAAAGCTACATGGATAGCTAAACTTTGCAAAACCAGCTGTGTAAAAGTCTTATAATAGTTTTCTTTTATTAAAAAACAATAAAACCTTACATGGAGGCTGTAAAGTGTATAGAGGGTCCATGTAAAGACGAAGAGACATTTGAAGTGAATTTTAAAAATCCGTTATCCATGATATTTATAATGGCTAAACTATCCCTAATTAGTTAATATTAGTAAAACAAATTAGTTAATAGATTATACCATAATTAATTTAAAATAATTTTATACTTAATCAAATCAAATTAATTTTTTTTCTTTTGGTTCGGTAGGAAGAAAAATTAGAAGAGATTTTTTACCTACAAAGAATTGGACGGCCATACATTCTTCAGCTAACGGTCAATGTTGAGCCCTTTGACGAACCAATTTCTTCACGGCCTGTGTATGATCCTACAAAGAATAAAAAACAATCTTTTTTAACTTGAAGTTATACGAACGGAAATTTAACAAAACAAGTGAAGTTTTTAGATTAATACCCTAATCTCAGCAACTTTGGCAGCCCATGAATGCGAATAACCAAATAATATTGCAGACCTTTCTGGGGCCTCACCCCAAGGTCTTCCATTCCTCTTCTTAGGCAACAACACGTCTTTGCCTTTGGGAATATGTTTGCCTTTCGGTTCAGGCTGCTTCCTTGGCTTGGGTTCCTTTCTTTGAGGTTCAGTAGAAGCAACAACAATTTCTTTACCTTTTCCTTGAGGGATAAATTGTTCTTTGTCCGTCTCTTCTTTATCACATTGTTGCTCTTGTGGTGGTTCTCTAATCACAAGAGCACCTCCATTGAACACCGGTAGATCTTCGAAGTCTTGAGGTAGTACTTGTTGAGTAGAGTTACCACCCCCTACCTCAAAAGTCGTTTTCTTCTTATGGTTCTTTCTCAAGCCTCTATTATCTACCCCTAAATGAACTCCGTGGCGAGGGGTTGGAGTGTGAGAAATTGATGTTAAATTATTACCCATCTTCTTCCTACAACATACAAGCAATACAAGTTAGATAATTTCCAAGCAATTCAACTCAAACAAAAAAAAATTCTTACATTTCAGATTGTTTTACAGTTGGGTTACACATATCGAACCCAACCGTAAGTAATCCTCAACACAAAAAATTTGCATATGCAGAATAATTTACGGTTGGATTTTCCAATCGAACCCAACCGTAAATAATCCTCAACACAATTTTTTTTACATGTGCAGAATATTTTACGGTTGGCAATTAGAATCATACCCAACCGTAACTTATAATATTTTTTTTTAGTGCAACATTTTTTACGGTTGGGTTCAGAATCGAACCCAACCATAAAATAACATCTTCATCTCCTTCATTTTTATTTACGGTTGGTTTTTTTTAATAACCCAACCGTAAAATGTAGAAGAAAGCAGTTACGGTTGGGTTCGAATGGAACCCAACCGTAAGTTCTTCAGAACATACATTTACGGTTGGATTTTCCAATCAAACCCAACCGTAAATTGTTTTGTAACCCGATTTTTTTTACAATAACAACAATCAAACAAGAAAATCAATCACTTTAGGGTTCTAAAATAACATGGGTTTTCTTGAAACCCTTATATACACCATTTGTTTTGGTTTCGGAGTTTGATTTTGATTATCACCACCGATTTGTTCTTCAATCTTTTGATTTTGATTGACATCACTACTACCTTCTACATCTTTAGTATGATTCTTCAT
Organism: Papaver californicum; assembly: GCA_023531435.1. Taxonomy (NCBI): domain Eukaryota; kingdom Viridiplantae; phylum Streptophyta; class Magnoliopsida; order Ranunculales; family Papaveraceae; genus Papaver; species Papaver californicum. The sequence continues at coordinate 1,179,852 of JAJJMC010009576.1, forward strand.
CACGAATTTTAGAGTTTAACCGACGAAGAATTTTTCGAATCGACGATTAATTTCGATGGAGAAGGAGGAGATACGGTTGTGTTTTGAAATGAAATGAAAAGGTTTTGTTTTGTTTAGGTTTCAATAGATAGAAGGGTAATATAGGAATTTAACATAGCTCCTAGGATACCCCTGAACGGATTATTTGGTCACCCTGAATCCATTTGCAGCCCCTCTATGTAAGGTTTCAAAAAATAGCAATAATTTCAAAATAAAATAAAATGTAATCGTACTTGATTTTTTTTTTTTAAGGGCCCAAAACTATGGGCTGTTTGGTAACCATTAGTATAATGGATTATGAGTCCATGATTAATTATTCAGCCCATAATCTATTATATAAGTGTTTGTTAAAATTTATAATAACTGATTTTTTTAATCATAATTAAAAAAACTCATTATTTTCATAAGTAGAGAAAAAGTTGTTTATAAAAATTATCATAATTAATTATTTTTTTAACAAAAATGAATTAGATTTTTTTTTCTTATTTTCTCTAAACTATCAATATAGAGACAAAAAAACAATAATGGACTAAAAATATTTTCTTAGATCATCATTCTTTCCTCTCCTCTTTGAAAGCATTTTTCTAAGATAATCAATTATTTCAAAAATATGTTTGTTAAAATTTATTGAAAAAATAATTAATAACATAATCAATTTATAATAATCTATAATCATAAATGATAATTATAATTTTTATCAAACAAGGACTATATGTAGTTGTTTGGGAATATTGCGATGGCAAGTCAAGATGGCAACTGTCATACTTTAGTCGCACCCACTTTGAGAACCCGTATAGGCTTTAAGTTTGATTTTGCCTCTCATACTCAGGTTGGGTATGGTTTTGTACCCAATCTGAGAAATCGTGTTTGAATTAAAACCCGATCCAGGTCGAGTATAAGAACTGCACACAGTTTCAAACCGGATATATTATGATATACCCGATTTCATGGTTTTCTCGTGTCCTGATTGAGGACTCGAGCTGAAAAAAACCTAATTTATGTTGATATACCCAATTTAAAAGTCGTGTTAAGTAAGAACTCCGAGCTGAAAATCCGTGGCGATATAGACTTAGGTTGAAACTTGAAACTACGTGTAAGTATTGGTTTGCAATTTTCCCATTGTATTTGCCTCATCACAAAATGGCAATTTGAAAGCTATAGTTAACTCTGGCCACGGTGATGCTCTCTGTAAGCTAATGTTGCCACGGCTAATCAAAAACTAAAAATGTGGCATCGGGTTTGATTAACAATTTCGTGTAAATCCTTACATTACCTAAATGGTTTTGGAGAACGTGGCTAGTTCACAGGTGATTTACGATAGACATTGTGTTTTGCAAAAGCTTTCTGGACCTTCGGAATTGATTTTTTCGGCTGTGCTATAGGATAAATGGGTCACATATTTTTAGACCATTTAATAAATTTTTTATTTTAGAGATGAGTTCTATCCATGAGCTTATTGACGAGTTAGGTTGATACCCTAACAGCTCACATGCATGTTACGGTTGGCTGCCCCTGCTCTGATGAAGCTGGTCCTCTAAGCTGAAACCTTGAACTCATTGGGCTTCCCCCCCTTACTCCCTTGGCCTCCAAAATCTCCCACGAAAACAGAGAAAACGAAAAACAGAGACACAGCAGCAATGGCATATCACCCAACCTATGAACTCATAAACCTTTTAAAACAATGCGATTCATTCAAACTATTAAAACAAATTCATTGTCAAATGATTATAAACTCAATCACAGACAAACAAAATTACCTCCTTTCTAAACTTATTGATCTCAAAGTAAATTCTGATTATACTCTGTTTTTCTTCTCACATATTTCTAAACCCAACGATTTCTCTTATAACTTAATTATCCGTGCTTTAACTAATACTTGGCATGATTATTCACTAACCCTTCAGATTTACTTTCAAATGAAGGGTTCTGGTATAGAACCTAATCATTTTACTTACCCATTTTTATTGATTTCTTGTGCTAATATACCATCATTAAGTATTGGTAGAATGGCACATTCTTGTGTTGTGAAACTTGGGTTGGAGTTAGATTCTCATATTACTCATTCTTTGATTACTATGTACTCTAGGTGTGGTGATATATGTCTTGCAAGGGAAATGTTTGATGCAATAACTCAAAGTGATTTGATTTCTTGGAATTCGATGATATCAGGTTATTCAAAGGTGGGTTATTCTAGAGAAGCTGTGAAAAAGATATCTGCATGACGTGTACATTGCTACGGCTTTAGTTGATATGTACGCGAAATGTGGAAGCATAAACCAAGCACATCAAATATTTAAAACCATGCCTTCAAAAAATGTGGTCTCTTGGAACGCCATGATCTCCACGCTTACTGTTCATGGAAGGGCACAAGATGCCATAGCTCTGTTTAAGTCCATGCTCAAGGATGGGACTGTCTGTCCGGACGACATCACTTCCGGTGGAGTTCTATCTGCATGTGTGCATGTAGGATTGGTTGAAGAGGGCTGCCAGTGGTTTGATTTGGTGGGGTCTACTTTTGGATTAATCCCAAAAGTAGAGCACTATTCTTGCATGGTTGATCTTTTGGCACGCTCAGGAAATTTACAAGAAGCGTGGCATTTTCTTGAGAAGATGCCTGAAAAGCCCGATGCAGTCATGTTGGGGGCGCTGCTTGGTGCATGTAAGACTAGGGGGAATGTGGAGATTGGTGAACGTGTGGTGAGTTTGCTAATTGATTTGGAACCAACCAATTCTGGAAACTATGTTATATCAGCCAAGATGTATGCAAATTCAAAGAAGTGGGATGACTCCGCAAGGATGAGAGGGTTGATGAGAGAGAAAGGGGTGAGTAAGACACCTGGTGTAAGCTGGATTGATATTGAGGTCAACTTCATGAATTTCATGCCGGTGAAATCTGCCTTGAGTCGAATGGTATTTACCAAGTTTTGAACTTGTTAAATGAGGAAATGAAGTCAGAAGGATATGTTCCCAACGCGAATTATCTATAGGCAGTGGGAGGTGGAAAATTATTATAATTTCAAACCAAACTCACCTACTTGACATATTGCTTATAATTTGGCCCTCTTGGATCCTTCAGGTCAGCAAAAAATGCATTATATTTTTTTGCGGAGTTTTTTTTTTTTCTGTTACTTTATTGTACTTTGATGTCTGTAATTTCAGATGCAGTGTAAGACTATAAGAGGCTGTGGGACTATACCTTCACAAATGAACTCTGTGTCCTAGACAATGTGGGATATTACACTCAATCAGATAGAAAGGGAAAACGCTACTAAATTTATCATGGACACGGATCACATTTCTTTTGTGCTTAGGATTCTCTGTGTTATTCACTACAAGTTCACTTTTAGTTAATCTGTTTCGGAACTAGGACCTAGATATTATATCCAAACAGGGCACACCTAGCCATGTAAGTACTAGAAGCTAGAAAATCACCTCCAGATGTAATGAAAAGCTTTAGATTGTTAATCATCTGCTGTGTCACCCTAAAGGTCTGATAAATGTTATTCCTTCCAAAATCATATTTCACTATAGGAGCTGTAACCACTGACCATCGTAGTTAAGTATATTAGGAACAAGTTCCGATCCAGTGTACATCTTCTACCTGACTTGGGAATCACGCTTGCAAAACAAGTTTAGCTTATGTTTTTCTTCGTCGTCTCACGGTATTATGATTTTCCCTGATGGCATGTAGGCTGAACCTGCCCTTGGAAAAATAAACCTATGCAGCCCTTAACTGTCTGGTACACACTTTGATACCAAAGCCTAAAATGAATTTGCCTGTCAGTACTTATGATGACTGCTAACTAATGATTCCCACCTGTTTCAAGAAATGAAACTACCTGTCAATTGTGGTGATGCAAAAGGCAGGAGAGAGAATGCGGAAAATGGAGGTCAGATTTGTTACTGTTTTTTTAAAGAAAATAGAAAAGCTAAAAATAGTGAGAGATGAAGAGGAGAAAGATGTCTCCTTTCTGTTGGAGAAAGAAAGAGAGAGAGAGAGAAGACGAAAAATAGGGAGAGAAAGAAAGAACAACAAAGGTCAGAAGAGAGTCTTGTAGGTGATCCATAGGAACACAAGAAAGGTAATTCATCAAGGTATTTCTAATTTTGTCCGGCTTTTAGTTTCTAGATATTTTCATAGAAAGACAGCGATTTTTTTTCCTTCATTTTGCCTGTCTGATAAATTGAAATTGAAACAGGTGTTCTAAAGAAAGAATAAGAGGAATTTCTGTGAAGTTCTCTCCCTCTCTACCTTTTTCTTTTCTCTTAATGCAACTATAGTACAGAAAAAGAGGAGAATTTAGAAGATGTGGATGCCAAAAGCTGAAGAAGAGAAGAAAGAATCAAATGGGATTGTAGCAGTTGCTGTAGACAAAGATAAAAGCAGCCAATATGCTCTAAAATGGGCCCTCGATCAACTCTTAGACAGAGGTCAAACTATTACATTAATCCATGTCAAACAGAAAAGTGCTCCTATTCCATGTAACTCTCTCTCTCTCTCTCACACACACACAAACACAAACAAACACGCATCCACGTGCATATTTCATATTAGAATGGGTTTTCTGTAAAAGTTATGGTTCCTCTCAAGGTAAAATGACATCTTACATCGGAAGTCTTAAGACAACTATTACGGACATGAAAAACATTGAATGAATCCCAGACATGAATAAGTGTGATTTTACTGCGGATAAATGTCACAAATAAGTGTTGTGAAAGGCTACTACAAACGGTTGATAAAATCCATATTTCATGTAAAGATACTTTGAATTTATAATACTGATGTGTGCATACTGACATCTTAGGGTAAAGCAACATCATTGCTCAATAACTGAAACTTTGAGTAAGAAAGCCAAAAAGAAAGAATTAAGTTCCATGTTATTTTCATTAAGGTGTGGATTTCTTGATACTATCCCGTGTCTCTTGCAAGGAAGCGTTGTGCATTGACTCTTTGATCTCTTTTTTCTCCTGCTGTTATACCCTCTGCAGCGCTTCCTGGATTCTTTTAGCAGTTTGATTTTCTTGTGTAACTTTGTTGATTCTATTTATGCAATCTGTAATAACTATCCATTTCATCACTTTTCTGTTTGCAGCAGGACCTAATGATGTCATTTCCCCCTTCAAACCAAATGGTACCACAAACAAGGAAATTTTTCTTCCCTTTCGATGCTTCTGTTCCCGAAAAGAGGTAAAAACTCGGGTTTAACGCATTTCTCCTTTCTATTTCTATTTGGGAAGAATAAATAAGCTATATTCTCTCCAAAACAAAAGAAGAAAAAGGGCAGAATTTCTAACATTTATAATTGCCAACATAACTCTTTTGGTGAAGATGAAATGTCATGACGTTGTACTTGAAGAGATGGATATAGGAAAAGCTATATCGGAGTATGTTTCCCATTCTGGAATTGATACATTAGTTCTTGGAGCTGCATCGAGGAATTCCTTTCTCAGGTAGTCTTCAGAATATTACCGCCAATTCTTCTTTGTATTTTGATTTCTTATCAAGAAATACCAAGGTAAAATGCTACATATGAGATGCTTCTCAACATTTAGTTCTGCTGTCATACTGTTTCAGTCAACCATAAGTTTGTCGTTTGGGCACCAACAGATTGCATGTAGTAACCTTATTTCTAGATTCTAGGAACCTTCTCTCAGCTTCCGATCATGACATCAGGGAAATTCATGAAAGTTGCCCTCTCTATCTGCTTATGCTCAATTTCAACATACGTTTATAATACATAAAATCTTCTTTGACAGAACATTTAAGCATACAGATGTGCCAACGGTGGTCACAAAATCAGCACCAGATTTCTGCACTGTCTATGTTATCTCTAAAGGGAAGGTATCATCTGTAAAAACTGCCTCTAGACCTGCCCCAAGCATTGCACGTCCTAAGATCCAAACGCAGAACCAGGAAGTCGTAAGAGCTCCTGAAACACCTGAAGCACATTTTACCCGCAATAGTACACCTAGAGGTCAATACTTATTTTTCTTGAAAAAGAGTTTATCTGCAAATGATATACTTCACTCCACATCATGTCATTTATAGTTTGGTAGATAAATAATCTGAATCTTCTTTTATCTGCAGCTCCTCAAACACCTATCGAGCAATGTAGTTTTCAAGACGAGTTGGATGCAATTAGGTAATACTCATTACTCACAAACTTAGAGTCTTGTGTGAGTATTTAATATTCAGTGACAAGATATTTTCTCTACTCATGTTTCTTGATCTCAATTGAAACCTCATTTACAATCCATGAAAGAAATAAGGCAAAACTACAAGCTCCTCACACTTGATTACAGCACATCCAAAAGAAAACTTAGAATATGAAGCTTTTTGAATAAGGATATCATAATGACCACTTCCCTACCTCGATCTCAAAATGGTAAATATATGGGTGGGTTGGTAACAGAAGAAACTATGGTTCATGATTCAGAAAGAAAAGTCATTCCGTGTTGGTTGTAGCCCAAACTAATTTCTTGCTTTAGTGCTGGTGTTCAGCTATGTTTCAGTGTTGTTCTGAATGTGTGAACTACATTAGACCATATTCGTTTTTCTCAAGTGATTATAAACGAGATTTTAGAATATGAAATTCATATGCCAACACCAACAGCGAGGCTCTTCATTATGTCAGGTGATAAATATAAGTAATCTAATCTTGATGGTGGAAACAGGTCACCATTCGGCAGAGCTGGTGGGAGAGGCTATCCAGAGAGATCTTATGGGGAGATTTCAAATCCTGATACTGACATATCATATGTTAGTTCTGGAAGGCCCAGTACTGACCGCATGTTCCCCTCGCTATATGATAATTTCGACCCTGTCCGGACTCCACCAAGATTGTCAAACAGCTCGGAGATTGATGGTCGGAGAAGCTTTGAGTCACTGCGAATGGGAGGACCTAGGTCGGTAGATCTCCAATCTTCAAGTGATTTCTCTATGGTCTCACAGGACAGCAAGGTGTCATCAAGTTCATCCAACATGGTAGGGTATAAACAATATGAAGAGGATATTCTTTTCTTTCTCCGTCTTTGTCTTCTTCTTCTTTCTTTTTTTTGGGAACTTTAAATGGACACAGTATTATATTGGTGAGTAACAATGTAAACCTATATTGATGTACAGACAAAGGTCCAAAACAAGTATCTGCATGAGAGTTGTTACTTATGGATTTACTGATGAATATGCAGGAAGAGGTTGAGGCTGAGATGAGGAGGTTAAAGTTAGAGCTGAAGCAAACAATTGATATGTACAGTTCAGCTTGTAAAGAAGCACTCTCAGCAAAGCAAAAGGTAAGTACAGTACAACTGAGTTTGTTTCCATAAATTAGTTATTCTGTATTTCACTCCGAGTATATCATTGAGTTTTTGACACAGGCAATGGAGCTCCATCGGTGGAAAATGGAGGAGGAGCATAGGTTACATGAGGCACGAATGGCTGAGGAAACTGCATTAGCAATGGCACAGAAAGAAAAAGCTAAATGCATGGCAGCATTAGAGGCGGCAGAAGCAGCACAGAGGATTGCAGAATTAGAAGCACAGAAAAGAATGAGTGCAGAAATGAAGGCTATGAAAGAATCAGAGGACAAGAAAAGGGCTTTAAGTGCTCTTGCACATTCAGATTTGCGGTATAGAAAATACACAATCGAGGAAATTGAAGAAGCAACCGAGTGTTTTGTAGAGCATCGGAAGATTGGGGAAGGTGGTTATGGGCCAGTGTTTAAATGTTATCTGGATCACACACCAGTTGCTATAAAGGTTCTGCGTCCGGATGCTGCTCAAGGAAGATCACAGTTTCAGCAAGAGGTAAAATATTATAACAGTTTACCCACAATCCCTCTCCTCCTAGAAGCCTTGTTTTCATCCCTGTCCAGATTATTAAAAGTCATATAATTTTGTGATGATGTAGGTTGAAGTACTGAGCTGCATACGACATCCAAACATGGTTCTCCTCCTAGGTGCCTGCCCCGAGTATGGCTGTCTAGTCTACGAGTACATGGCCAATGGGAGCTTAGATGATTGTCTTTTCAAACGAGGAAATGGCCCAATTCTCTCTTGGCAACTTAGGTTCCGAATTGCAGCAGAAATTGCAACTGGGTTGCTCTTTTTACATCAAACTAAGCCAGAGCCCTTGGTACACCGTGACTTAAAACCAGGAAACATTTTACTGGATCACAATTATGTTAGCAAAATTAGTGACGTTGGGCTTGCTAGACTTGTCCCTCCGTCCGTGGCCAACACTGTGACCCAATACCGCATGACATCTACAGCTGGGACATTCTGTTACATTGATCCAGAGTATCAACAAACTGGAATGCTCGGTACAAAATCTGATGTGTACTCTCTAGGTATCATGCTTTTACAAATAATAACAGCGAAGCCACCTATGGGTTTAACTCATTATGTTGAGCGGTCTATTGAAAGGGGACAATTTGCCGAGATGTTGGACCCTGACGTGCCTGACTGGCCAGTCGAAGAGGCGTTGGTGTTTGCCAAACTTGCACTCCAATGTGCTGAGTTAAGGAGAAAAGATCGCCCAGACCTCGGAAAGGTTGTCCTACCTGAGCTCAATAGATTGAGAGCACTTGCTGAAGATAACATGGACCACATAATGATAGGTGGAACTGGAGGAGGATACTCATCATCTAGCCACAGCCAAGTCTCCTCTGTTCGCCAGGTAACTCCTTTTTGGTTTTGTTTAGTTTGGATACACTGCTAAACTTCAATGGTTCTTGAATGCAAAAGTCGCAATTGTTTTGGTTTCAATGCTTATTTTGTTCACTATTTGCTGGGCCACAAAAAATTCCAAGCTCAGATTTTTGGCAAGTTATCTGTAGTGAGATCATTCCTACCTAAAACATCCGTCCAAATAAATCTTTGATCGGAGTAATTTATTATAAGTTAGGCAGAAAATCCTCATTACTACTAGTCATTAGATCTATTATCCTCATTTAGGCAACATAGAGCAGTGTACTAGATTGTACCAATAAAAGCACTGTGGGCGTTCTATATACTAACTTCAGTATGATTATTTTGATTGATCTTGAAAAAAGACCCCAGGAAAAATGTTTAGGTAACTGAAAATTTGATTATTTCTGCTGCGGTTACAGGAGATGATGAGCGACCTCTTTACACAGTCTGGATATGAGAGTTCAAGAAGCCGGACAAGCGTAGCATCTACGAGGTGATTGACTAATTGATCCACTCAAGAAGTTATTCATAAGATGAGCTTTTTTGCTAACATCTACTCTATTAAGGAAATTCGAGTGAGATCAGTATGTTTGTAACATTGTAGTTGAGTGCTGACTTGGTGTCAAATAAATTTTGTCAGCCCATATAAGGATACATATATTACAACTGAGAAGAGTAAATCACATTCCTGTTTGGTTTGTTATGTTCATCCATGAACTGGTATTACTAAGCAGCTGTGGAAGTAGTAGTAAATACAACCAAAAGGAAGCAAAGACAACAATGTTGAAGACATAAAAAGAAAACCATGCTGCTATATTTTTTTCAACTTAAACCAAAGCTGCAAACCAAGGAATGCCACAGCCCTGGCAAGCCAGAACACAAATTACATTCATCGAGAAGGGGTAGGAATACACATATCGGGGGTCATTATCCTCAGCCCCACGGCCCCCACATTAACATATTTCAGATCTCCTAAAACAAAACGACGCAAAAAGAAAAAGAAGTAGACAAAGAAAACCTGCTTTCTCAAAGAAAGAACAAAACAGTTTATTGAAAGAACTTCAAATCTCCTCGATGGATAAAAGTAAAATGGAGACTGAGAAACCAGCAGTCAAGACTCTGTAGTACCCCTTTCTTTACCCTCTGGAAGTAAGTTCGCAAGAAGAAAAAAAGGAAAAAAAGGAGAAATGCTAATACATACACCTGCCTGGCTTAAACACATAAAATCACTTTTGCTCATCTATCTTTCCTCATGTAGCTTGGGTGGAAAATGTTGCTCAGTCTGTAGTCATTGGTTGGGTAATGCAACACCTAAAACGAGCCTTCCTAACAGTTGTCAATATTTCAGTCTCAGCATATTCAAGCATCCTGACGACTTCAGTGAAGGGAGGACGGACCTCGGGGTTGGCATCCCAGCATCGAGTCATAATCTCACTGAGCACCGGCAGGCAATCATTTGGAACGATAGGCCTCACATTTTTATTCACCACAGCAAATGCAGCCTGGACTGCTGACATGTTCTGGAATGGTAGCATCCCTGTGATCAGCTCCCACAGAACTATTCCAAAGCTGTATACGTCGACTTTCTGAGTGTACGGCCTATGCTGGATCATCTCTCTGAGCGTGTCCAAACACACCACACAAAAGAATGAGAATGATGGTCTAATTAAAGAGAAGTTCCAAAATGATAAAATCTATTAACATATTATGGGGATCCCACCTAAGGATCAAGCTCAAATTCTAGATCACTCTGATTATCCCTACGGATTTAATGTATCAGTTATCCATAAATGTTGAACAGGTTATAGAGACACGTGGCCAAAAAGGTTAATGTCGAGCAATTTGAGTGATTTCTAACTAGCAGTAACTAAACTGTGTCTTACATCGTTAAGCAATGACACTTGATTTTTATTCACATGTCTCTAACAGCTAATCTAAAAGTGACTAAAAGTCCATGCTAGCCTCTGACACGAACAGAAAAGGAAGGTAAATACAAAATACACCTTGTAGATAAAATACTTCAGTAGGCATTTGTGCCCTTTAGCAGGACACATTTGCACACTGCGCAAAGTGATCAAACAAAACCCAGAGCTTTAACCCAGCAGCTCATGCTCATATATATTTCAGGAAGAGCAGATATATAAAACAACATTTGTGTAGTATAGGCCATGATGTAGAGATTGTTACTATAAAGTAAAACTGCTTGGGCAAAGGGAAGGGAACTAAATTCAGTTTCCCTATAGTAATTGGTTTCACTAATGACAAAGAAGGTTTAATTGACACAGTTTTAAACCCAGGATAAAGTGTAGGATGTATGAACATTCTTCCTAAGCTTACTGAAATAGATGGTGTCATTATATTCTTCAAGAAGTTTCATTCGGCTTAATTGCCAAGTGTCCTTTTGTGGGACATGCTGCATACATAGCTAAGTGATCATCAAACAAAACCCAGAGCGCAGACCCAGCACATGCTGATACATGTTTCAGGAAGGGAAGATGAAAACACATCATGTGTGTGGCACAGGGCCATGATGTAGAGATTGTTAACATATAATAAAACTATTCGGGGAGGGGGAAGGGAACTAAACAGTGTTGGCCTGTGGTAATTAAGTATCACTAACGACAAAGAAGGATTGATTAATGCGGTGTTAATCCTAAAATAAAGTGTCTGACAGCAGAAACATGGACATTCCTCTTAAGCATATGCAAAACACACTTGGCAATTAACCTAAATGAAAGTTTTCAAAGAATATAATGACAGCTACCTTTCACTATGCAATCAATGCAGACTAACACTTCAAGAACCGACACGTTTATAGTTTATTAGATGATAGGGACTACCACTTCAAGAATTGACACATTTATAGATTAGAAGATGATAGGTAGACACGCCATCCATTCATTACGCAATCAATGCAGACTAACACTTCAAGGATTGACACGTTCATAGAATATTAGATGTTAGGTAGATACGTAGAAAACTCTAAGGCACTGCAATAAACGAATATCCGGTTTATCTCTACTGGTGCCAATCATAACTGCCCAGATATGTTGAACACTTTAAGGCACTTCATAAATGAATGTACCCGGGGCATTTATGATTAGCACTAATAGAGATAAACCAACAATAATCGAGATGGTTTGCGACTTGCATGCAATACACGTAACTCAGATTCCCACAGGAAAGAAAACAACTTCTTGCCAATTGTGGATTGATTAACGATCGATTTAAAAGGTAACATATGAGCAAATGTAAGTATTGCAGAGGTATGCCTTGCAGAAAGGGCAAGATACAATTTAGGGCACCTACTGATCGTTAGATACAATAACCTAGCCGAAAGCATCCACGTAGAGAGATTTATGCCGAACCAATTATAATGATATCTAATCGAGATGGTTTGCAACTTGCATGCAATACACGTAACTCAGATTCCCACTGGCAAGAAAACAATTTCTTGCCAATTGTGGATTGAATAACGATCGGTCTAAAAAGGTAAAAAATGAGCAAATGTAAGTACTACAGAGGTATGCCTTGCAGAATGGGCAAGATAGAATCTAGGCATCTACTCAAATGCACGGCACATTCTATATTTTTCCATGCTCCAAATTTGTTGCATATCAAATTAGATTCAAAAACCTAGCCGAAAGCATCCACGTAGAAAGATCTATGCCGCAACCAAATAAGGTATATATAATGTTATCTAATACAGTAAACTAAGAAACTAGTAATGAAGTCAATAAAACAAAAGAAAGAGGAACGATTAAGAGAGAATAGAAGCTTACGGAGCCATCCAGCGATACGTTCCCGTCTCTGGTGTCATCCCCTCAGTTTGAACCTCGATCCTTGCCACACCAAAATCTGCAATCTTGATTGATCTGTCGGCAGAGATTAAGAGATTGTCCGACTTAAGATCCCTATGAATGAATCCAAGCCCATGCACGTAAGCCATCCCTCTTGCAACGTCCAGCGCTTGCTTCACAGCCAACTTCAATGGCACAGACCGATTCTGCCGCCTCATGAGGAACTGCCGAACTGAACCTCCCTTTGCATACTCCGTTATGATACACCACACCAAGGGTTTACGACAACCTCCAATGAAGCGAACAATATTAGGATGTCTCAAAGTAGCAAGCATCATAACTTCTTGCTGGAACTGTTGTTCCATTAATTGTGCCCTCTCTGCACTATTCTCTGGCCTTTCCAATATCTTAATCGCAACATCCTCACCATTGTATGTTCCTTTATATAGTTTCCCAAAAGCCCCTTGTGCGAAAGCAGTACCCATATTGAGCTTCCTCAAATCAATAGTCCATTCATCATAATTCTCAAGACCTTCAGTAGGATATCTACTATCAAATAAAGCTTGAGCTAATGCATCATCACTTAATGCATGAGAAACCCTACCAGGACGAAGAACACTATGACCCACAGAGTAATTATTATTAACATTTTTAAGACCTGGATGGTTTAAAATATGAGTGTGTGAATCATTTGATCCAACACTACTGTTATCTACAGACATTGAAACAGATCCTCCACCATTACTAGTTTGTAAACTCCCAATACTATCAATAGACATGTTTGAACCTTCCCCAAGCTTCTGATAAAACCCTTGTGTGAAATTATAGAAATTGTTTTCATTGTTTGCATTATTAGCATTAGGTGCTATAATTCCAGTAAATTTAGGTCCCTCCAACATCTTCAAAACCTAACAACAGAACACCTCAACAGAGCTGGAAGAAAATAAACCCACTTACAAAAACACAAACCCTAGAAAAACAAACTCCTTTACTTTCCTTCAGCTGTTGTTTTTCATTTCCTTTCTGATCTAAGAGTGGGTTTTAAGTATAATACATTTCTGTGCACAAAGTTCTAAATTTTTTTTTTTCAAAACCTAACAAAATAAAAATACTGGTGGTTTGGGGGTTTTCCAGAATTATACCATGAGCATCATTAAAAGCTTGTACCTTTATATCAGCAACATCATCAGATTTGTAACAAGAAAACCCTAAAGAAGTAATAAATGAAATAGAACCCTAGGAAAGGGAATAATCTGTTCTTCTTTTCTGTTTTTGTTTAGGGTTTGTTGTACTAAATGGATACTAAACTCCAAATTTTTGCAGAAAAAAGAGAGAGAGACAGAAGAAGGAGAAGGGGGATAACTTCAACAAGAAATAATGAAAAGAAGAAGAAGGAGAAGGAGAAGGAGAAGGAGAAGGAGAAGGAGAAGAAAGAAAGAGAGAGAGAGAGGATGGCGTTTTCGAGGAGTGAATTTAGTGTCAGATCAAATAAGAGATGACTAGTATTTAGTAGTCTTTTCTTTTCTTTCTTTTTGGCGTCCAGAAATGATGTTATCCAACGTATTCTTGCACTTGTCAAATTACAACACTAGATGGTTCAGATTGGAATATGCAATTGGAATACTCTTTTCTTTGCCATAGATCTCAAGTCCCATGATAAAAAAATAAAAATAAAAAATGAAACACGATACTGCCTGTGTCCTAGAAAAAATAATATTATAAAGTTTTCATTTTAGTGATGATATCTATTTTTACTGGACGGAAAGAAGTATTCAGTTTCATTTTTCATCGGTAGTATTTTTTCTCTAAGATATAGATAGTGACTTTTTCATCTTCACGAAAATATTGATTTCACTTCTGTAGAAACATATAATATATGTTTTGTTAGAAGAAGGAATTAACATTTAACCCCAAATAGTAATATTTTTTTATAATAGATTTATTTTATTTATTTATTTAAAATATATATATATATATATTTGTGCTGATGTATTTGAAAGTTATAAGGAAAGATAAGTTTTTGTTATTGAAAAAGAATTGTAATGTTACAGAGCATTGAAATCCATTATGATAATACTTATAGAAGACCTATTACAATGACTATTGACTTAGTCAGACATCGACAGACCTTGACTATAATATATCTCTAATATCCCCTCGTAAATTGATAATGGCAGGCACAGCATAAATTTGACAGAAATAAAAAAAAAGGTAAAACAAACTGTCAGACTTTGAAAGTTTTTGACAAACTAAAATAATTAAATGACTGGGAAATAAAAAATCACCCTGATGAATAAACCTCATGAACAGAAGAGATAAATTCAACACCATTAGAACTTTAACAATAGTTCCCAGTAGTTGATGCAATAATATATGAAAGTTTGAATAACATAATTTCTTTGTGAAAAGATCTAAAAATTGATGCCCAGACTACATGTTGAACCTTCATAAAGCCACTAAGCATCAATTCTCTTATAAAATGATACTACACTTTTATGCTTATTCATGGCATGAAAAATAGGATTAAAAGCTAAACAAATAGCACTTATACTATCACAATTCAACTCAATGGGATATCTAATAGAAACATGTAATTCATTGAATAAATACGAAAGTCACTTAAACTATGAAGCAGCAACTGACACATATTGTATTATGCCTCTGCAGAAGATATTAATACAATAGGTCGTTGCTTACTAGACCAAGACACTAAAAAATCACCCATGAATACTACATATCCAAATGTATACCTCCTAATGTCAGGGCACGCATCCTTCCCAATCTGAATTTGTATAAGCCTTGATATAATTAATATCCTCCTTTCTTAAAGTGATTCCAAAGCCAATAGTACCTTTTAAATATCTTAATATCCTTTTAAATAACAAAAAAATGTACATCTGTAGAAGCATGCATAAACTGTGAAACATAATTAACTCCAAAGCAAATGTCAGGCCTTGTTAGAGTTAGATACTGAATCCCGCCTACAATTATTCTATATTCTGCAAGATTTTATAACAAGTTCCCATCATGAACTGAAGCTTTAGTATTCTTGACAACAAGTGTATCACATGGGTTATAACCAAGCATTTTATTTTGTCAGTGAATCTAAAGTATTCCTCTAGTTAGCAATATAGAGTCTGACTTCTTACAACTTCTACGCTAAAAACACACATTCAAATCTTACTCTTTCATAGCAAACTCGATACTTAATGATATAACCAATTTACTAAGAAGAACATCTGAACTGCCAGTACAATAATGCCATCCATATATAACAGAAGAACCATCATGTTAGAATTAGTCATGAATAGTCACAAGTAGACCTGACAAAACCATATTTTACCAAAAAAGTAGTGAACCTATCAAACCAATCCCTTGGGGCTTGTTTTAATCCAGATAAATTTTTCTTCAAGTGACAAACATGAGCTGGGAAATCAAGATTAGTGTAACTTTATGTTAAACCATATACACATTTATATTCAGATAGCCATGTAAAAATGCATTAATTGGACACATGTAATTGCTTAATAGTCCAAGAATTTGTTACAACTAAAACTAAAACAACTCTTCTTGCGGTAGACTTAACCACTGGACTATTTTTTTTACTATAATCCACCTCATCTTGTTGATTAAAACCTTGTGCTATTAATATAGATTTATATATATCAATAGTTTCATCTGGCTACAACTTAATTATATACACCTGTTTACACCCCAAGATGTTCATGTGAGGTTAAGGATGTACAAGCTCCCAAGTCCCAATTTTCTCTAAAGCATTACATTAATTAGTCATAAAAACTTACCACTTATGATTCGTAATAGCATATTTGAAAATCTTTGGCTCAAATGGAATAGTTAACAATGATGTAAAAGCAACAAGAATATGATGTGTAACATAATGAGGCATTAGATGATCAGGAAAAACTTAGGTTTTAAAATACCTCTCTGATATCTTGTAGCTGTAGTACTTGAAGGAATTTGCTCAAAAATAGATGGCATCTCATAAATTAAAGTAATAACATCATAATTAGAGTGATAAGTAAAACCAACATTATTAAATGTACTAGAGAAAAAAAATCAATTTTCAGAAAAGACAACATGCTTGGAAGCTTTTTAGTAATAGGATCATAAATTTATAGCATTAATGCAAAGAGTATACCCAATGAAAACACATCTAACACTTATGAGATATTTAATCAGTTTTAGAATGTCTTAAAAAAGGATAACATCCATAATAAAAAAAATTAACAAAGAATACTACAATATAGTTTTATAAAGAACTTTATAAGGACATTTACTTTGAAGAATTGGAGTAGGAGTTTTGTTTATAAGATATGTAGTTGTCAAGTAGGCATCATACCGGAAATATTTATGACAAGAAGCATTGGAGATTAATGTGCTACCCATATCAGTAATGTACCTATGCTTTCTTTTAGCAATGCCATTTTGTTCAGGGGTCTTTGGACAAGAAATTCTAATAAAAATATCATTATTTTGAAGATAATTTCCTAATGAACCTTTAACAAGCTCACTAGCTTCGTCAGTTTGAAAATCTTGTATTTCTCAAGAAAATAGATTTTCAGTTAAAGTTTTAATATGAATAAAGCATTGCAAGGCTTCTGATTTTAGTTCAATTGGATAAATTCAATGAAACCTATTGAAATCATCAATAAACAAAATGTAATACCAATAAACTTTTAAAGAAGTTACAGGAGCAGGACCTCATTTATCACAATGAACTAGTAACAAAGGAGAAATAACATGAGAGTTTGATAGTTTTTTTTCACGGAAAGCCACTAAATTATATATTAGTTAAACAAGCAGTTACATGGATATTTTCTCCTTTAGTACATTAACAAAGAAGAAGTTATACACTCGAATGCAAATCGAGGGAAAATTCTCTTACATAAATTAAAACTGAAAATTACATTGATTAGAAAATGAAAGATAACAATCAACCAACATGAGTTTTTTTCACCTCCTACTACACTTCATGTTATTTCGTCCACCATGATCTCTAACCCTAGATATAAATCTATCAAGATAAGGATAACAACACATTTAACAGGAAAAATATTGCCCCATAATTGATATTTTTCCCTCCGAAGAGGCCTCCACGATAGAAAAATTAAGCGTAACGAGATCAAACCAATTTTCTCAGTAAAAAATAGGCAAAATCGTGACTTTTTCAAATCACACTCACACAAAGTTTTAAGGTCAAGGTCCAAAAACCTGAGTTAAAACATGGAAATAACAGGTGATAAATTCTTTTCAACAAAGGGTTTCGAGGGTTCCATTGTTCCTGATGAAGGATGGGTGTTTAACATATCTTGTAAACTAAACAATTATAAATTAATCAAAAAAATTAAAAATTTCTTCGAAGAATTACCAGAGTCATTTTCCTCATCAACGAGAGATATACTTGAATTATTGATGTTCTGATTGTTGAAATTAAAATTATTATCGATTTTGTTGTTATCGATATTATTGTCGATGTTGTTGTTATTGTTGATGTTGATGTTCTTGTACTTATTTCGAGTAAGAACCATGAAACAGATGTCAAAACAAAAAAATCAGAAAAATCAAGATTTTAATTTGTAGAGAAATCTTTTTTTGAATTGATATTGGAGATTATTGATTTGATGTGTAAAACAAGCTTTGAAACGAAGTTTGAGAAAGAAATTGAAGTTTGAGAAATCTTTTGAATTTTTTTCATGATTTTGGTTCAGACATATCTGATACCATGAGAATTTTAGGAAATAAAATAAAATTTTTTTATCGAAAATAATTGTAACGTTACAATGCATCGAATGTTATTAGGACAATATTTATAGAAGATTTATTACAATAACTATTGACTTAGTCATACATCGACAGACCTTAACTATAACCTTGATTATAACATATCTCTAATAGAGTTTCGAATAGGTATCATAATCCATAATTTTTACCGATGGCATTGGGGATTACATGGATTTTCTTAAACTCTCTAGTTTTATCCGCAGGAAGTGAAATCAACTGTTAACAGGTACAAAGTTAGAAATATTATTATGGGCAGGCTAAGTCTTGTTATGTTTAGGGAATTACGGATAAGTGGGATTGGGAGCCCAATTTTTTAAAAATTGTAGACATGGGAGTCAGCTGGTATAGGTGGGTAACACCGTACCATACCATAGCTGGCTCCGCCCATGACTCTTATTGATCAAATATTTTAGCATATCTAGGTGGTTTAGTGAGAAACACACGTATAATGACTTGACGCTCTGACAAATATTTTTATTTTGGTATAATTAGATTGGGATGTACTTTTTGGACAACAGCCCAAAGTCGGATATGATTGGAAGAGCTCATAGGAGATTGTGGCCCATCATCGTCTGAATCGAGTAAGCCTATTAAAGTAATTGGGTGAACACAGACATTGAGTTAACTTTTCTTTTAATTTCGATCCGACAGAATTCCCACCCTTGAGGAGTTGGTAGTGGTGTGTTCATTGCAAGACAAACGACCCTAAGGAAATAACAAGTAAGTTGGCGAAGTAAAAAAATACGTGCGGTGGCAACCAACATGCATTCATTTCATCACCTTTGGTACATTTCCGGACGATGTTGATCACTTCCCAAGAATTTAGCGATTCATGCACAACAATGATATAACTGGCAAGACGGTAAATGTAACTTTTGAAATAGTGAGATTTGAAATTTGGAAGGGAATGACAGTACAATCGATTGTTCGATTGTCCCCTCATAGAAGGCTTACGAATCTCTCCCTCCTTCTTCGTTTTCCTCTCTCCACAGATATTTTCCGGTAAACCAGTTTTTTCTCCGGTGACCTCCAACTGCTTAGATTTGTTCCTTTTGGAGTAGATCTGAGCAGCACCCTTCTTTCTTTTTAGTTTGTTGTTAGTTTTTTTAGGTTTTTTAATGTTTTTTTAAGTTTAGTTTTGGGTTTCACCCATCCTTGTCGGCCACAAGTTATCTACGTCTTCACGGCGGATGTTTTTGTGCTCCTAGACCTTATTTTCTCGACTTTAATGGTCGTTTTATGTTGGGTTTACTAGATTTCAAGTACATCGACGGTGACCTCTGGCGACCGGAATCTTCGTCGGAATATTCAAAACCTAGAGCAACTCGTTCCTATTTTGGAGCATCTCTTTCTCAAGAAAAAGAAAATAAAAAAAAACAGTGGGCTTATGATCCGAAAACCATTTGTCCCCCGATTCAATCGATTCTATATTCATACATTTTTCTAGTCATTTTTTGGTGTTATTACTCTTCTCTTATTAAATGCTTGGTTTTGTACTACTATAGTATGGTGTTTCATTATGGTTCTTGAATTTTGATATATTCAAACTCCTTGTAACCTAACTTTACCATCGACTGAGTTATTTATCAAAAAATAATAAAAAAATCCCTTCATATGATTTTACTTTATTTTATTTTTACAACATGTATAATATCTCTAATAAAACAAAAAGTTTCAACTTAAGAATATAGTAGTAATAAAAAAAAAGAATTAACGTTTGATCCTTAGTGGTTTTTTTATAAAATTGCTAATAGGAGGGTCCAATTTATTTGTGGGTGTACCAAAATCCATATAAAACAAAATAATTTTCACCATTTGAATTGATACACTCCCAAGTGAATTGATACCCTATTATCAACCATGTTTTTCAATGCTCAGAGTAAGTGGTTTTTAGTTTTCTAGTTCTATCGTTAGGGAAGAAGATCAATCCTTAGGTCAACAAATATTCAAGTAATAAATATCCACTTTATCCGATGATGGAGAAATTAAGTAAAAAGTTAAGTCAATGGATCTGCTTCCATAATCTAGACATGTGAGTTCATGGCCCATCATGGCATGGCCTAGTCCATCAAGTTAGAGTCTAATTTTCTTTTCAGAATCGACCCGACTGAATTTACACCCTCAAATAGTTGTTAGTGTCGCTCGCGTCTATTGCAAGACAAGCGGCCTAAAACAGCAGCAGGTAAGTTGGCCAAACATCAAAAGAAATTAAAGATTCATACACGACAAGGATACAACTAGCAGGTAATTACACATTGCTTTTAGGAGTGAGATCTGCAATCTAGAAACGAAAAATGCCATCCTTACTGGGAAAATATTATATAGAAAATCCCGACTGAAACAAGTGGTTGAGCCCCACTTTTCCCATTGCCTCTGCAGCCTAGACACCTTCAAATCTTCTTCTTCTTCTTCTTAACTAGTTTACGAATTTGAAGTAAAAACTGAGAAAGTAGTATTGCAGTTTAGAAAGGTTTCTGAATTCCTATACAACT
>JAJJMC010009576.1:1200772-1235535 GCA_023531435.1 Papaver californicum
GGGGGGGGTTAATTCGTTACCTCCTTTTTCGTATAAATATACATCTCTATGACCAAACATCATATAAATTATCAGATTTAATCTTTAGGAATAACAAAGAAGAAGAAGAAGGAAAATGGTTATGTTTTTGTTGGTTATCATCACTGCTATCTTATTAACATTCTTCTTCCACGTCTTTACTAGAGATTTTAATCGACGATTAAAAGTTTTTCGAATCGTCGATTAATCAAAGACGATGAAATGATTTGGTCTGGGAAAAAGGGAAAAAATCGGCTAGGGGAGAAGGAGGAAGAAAATAATCGACGATTAAAAGTTTTTCGAATCGTCGATTAATCAAAGATGATGAAATGATTTGGTCTGGGGAAAAGGAGGAAGAAAATGGTTCGTGGTAGAATATTTTTTTTTATATTTAAGTTTAATTGATAGAAGGGTAATTTAGACATTTATTATTCCCCAGGACACTCCATAACTATGGCCTAGACATTTTAGTATCCTATAGAAGCCCTTCTATTGAATTCATAAGCCCCTAGATATAGTAGGTTTCCTTATTTGGTATTTCCATTCTAAAAGTCATATGAATTGCTGGGAGATATGTTTCTATACAGTCTCTATGTTTCTTATACTTCATGTATGCCATCCTTTCTTGTTCAAAAATTTCATCCCCATTTTGAAAAAATGATTAGAATCGGTCTCAAACTAGGGTTTTTGAAAGATTAGAAGTATCGTCTCAATTTTGGGGATTTTTTTTCTTCTTCTCTGAAATAAAACCAATGTGGTCAATCTCGGCCGTAACGGCCGAGATAACGACGCTTTTTGCGGTATCGCCTCAAGACCTTGACGATTTCCGAGATTTCGCCGAACGATATTTGAACGCGAATATCGGCCGAATCGCCTGTATCTCGGCCGAGACGAGTTACCGAATCTAGTGTAAAATGTGTATTTACTATTCTAATCTAACGGTTTCAGATTGATTGACGAATCCAACGGTTTTATTTACTCTTTATCTCTCGATCCCCTTCCATTACTACCCTAAAACCTAGATCGAGTGTTTTCATTTCCATTTATTTCTGCGAAAGAGATCGAGAAGGAGAAGGTGCAGTTGTAATGGGTTTCTGGTTGATGGTGATGCAAGACAGAGATAGCGGTTATGTCGTTGTTGAAGTAAGAAATGAAGCTCAGTTTTAGATTGATTTAATTCAAAAAGAAGTAAGAAATAGGGTTTGAATCAGTGAGAGAGATGGATCGAAGAAGATTGAGCTCGAGAAAGAGAAATGGTGAAGATGAGCTGAATCGAGAGGGAAGTGAAGATTTAGAGAGGAATTAAAGATGAAGAGTAGAATACAAAGAAGAAATGTGCTCGAATCTATGATGGAATTTGTGGCTGTGGTTTGTGGTGAAATTCAGAGAAGATGTTGCAAGATGTGTGTAGCTGGGTTGGTGTTGTTGATTAGATGAAGAAGAAATTTGGGGATTAAGGTTCTCTTTTACTACCACGGGTTGAAAATGATTTTGAAGTTGAATCTGAATTAGGGTTCGTGTTGATGATGTTTGGTTAGCAGAGAAGAAGAGTGTGGCTGAACAAGAAATGATAGTTGTTTGTTGAGATGGCAGTGAGCTCGATGAGATGGTGGTATGTGATTTGGAATGAAGTGAAAAGAGATTGATGTTGTTAACTGATGGGGTTATGGTGTAAATTTGAGGTTGATTTGGTGGTGGTATGAATTGAAGTTGTTGCTGCTACCTTTGAAGAATAAAGAACTATGGGTTTGTGGCCAGAGTTACATGAATAGGTCGTTGTTGGTTTGATTTGAAATTAAATGGATATTTCAGTGAGGATGGGAAAGAATAGAAGAACACAAAGAAGAATGTAGCAGAGAAATGTTGAAATTGGTTTGAAATGGAAGTGGAATTGTGTTGCTGCTGGAGGTGTTAATTGATTGAATGCTAGATGTATGTTTAGGATTGCAGGGAAGGACCTAAAAATGGCCTGGATTTGGCCGGAACTTGCCAGAATACAAACCAGACTCTGTTGGATTTTAGGGGTTTTGCTGGTTAGATCATGATTTGTTCTTTAGTTGTGTTTGTATGAGTTTGGGGGTTTACTGGTATACATTAAATCATGACTAGTTATTGATTCTTGTTTATATAAGTTGGATCATTTCTATTGTATCTTTCTACTCCAGCAGCAAAAGAGCAAGCTGAATGTATTTCATATGTTGACCAGTTAATTGAGTTATCCGATATTTCGCCGATAATCTCCCCGAGATATCGTTATCAAGGTGTCAAGGTCCCGGCCGCGACGAGACCGAGATCCGAGATTAACTACATTGAATGAAACAAGGATATAATGTTGAGTTGAATCCTGATTCACATAGACATGGTTTATATAGATTTTTATCTTTACCCCGACTTTTCCAAATTTACCCTTGTTGACTCAAGTCAACAGACATTGACCAATTCAGAGGATACCAATCTTACCGCCATAGTGTGAAGAGTTGTGTCCATTCCATTTGGATTTGAATTTGAAACTATTTTTACCCCAAGAGATACGACTGTCCATGAAAAGACTCTTCTAAGGGACGTGACTTTTCATGAAAAGAGTCTTCATTCGGTTTCTGAGAGTCACCAATCATCTATATAAACCTCATTGTGTCTACCTTGAAAGACGTATTCGCAACTGCGAATCACGCGGAGTAATGGATAACGATCAGAAAAAAGGTAGTGCAGATGAGAAGGAGCCCATTTCGAAAAGATCAAAACTTGGAGAAGAAAGCAGCATTCAGCAAGAAAATGTCGTCAAAGAAGAAGAAGATGGTGCTGAAGATCAAGAAAGTTCTTTAGAATATGTCATAGAAGAAGATGATGAAGATGCAGAAGTGGAAGATGAAGACGGTGATGCAAGTCAAGAAAGAAGTACTGCATATATTATAAATGATGCTATGAAATCTGTGAAGGTGACGCAAGAACTAGCGCTGGAGAGATGTATGCATGATGAGGAAATTCTTAAGACAATGCTGGAAGATGTCACATTTTCAAAGTTTCAGAAACAAAAGTTGGTGGAAACATATGACAAATGCAAGTTATATGAAGAGGCTTTGATACAATTGTTGAGTTTTACCCGACAAGAAAATAGTTTGATGAATGATATGTTGAAAAAAGATATTACTGATGAGGAATTGGCAGAGGTACGTGAATCCTATCAACAATTGATGTCATCTAAAAAGAACGTGAGGGATGAGTTTGAGATGGCCAAGGAATCGTTTAACAAGATGAAGGAAAAGTTTGATGCAATCTTGTTATTCAAAAGAGGATATGAAAAAGTATCCAAAAAACTGATGAACCATCCAAGAAACGGAAGGATCGCGGTAATTGATTGATTCCAATTGATTCCAATGGATTAATTCTCAACGCTGCTGTTCAAACTTATTAGTTTCTGTTATGGATTTGCATTTATTCAAATGGTTTTTAAGTATGTTATACTTCAGAGTAAACTCTCTGCTTTGATTATGTACTTGTTCTGAATGACCATTTGAATTGATGAACAAAACTGTTTTTCTTAATGCACATAACTTGTAACGATCTAGAATGAATGCATAGATAGGATAGGAATATGTCCCAACAAAACACACCCTGGCGATGCTAGCTGCAGTAGGAGCGATGGCATATAACTTAAGCTTATGATTTCTGGTGTGGAGAATGAAACTAAATTAGCATTAGAAATGAAATTCACAACAAAAAAATAAATCTAATTACAAGTAGCAGAGAGAGTGAGAGGAGAAAATGGATATGAGTGTTGGAATTATTGATTTGAATAGATACTGTAACTTGGTATATTAGAATAACTCAGAGGTTACAGGAATTTTTTCTTATTCCAACTCTTAGGTTGGTAACAAACTCTTATAGTTGGCAACATATTTTATTTACATACTTAACTAGATTACATTGACTCATTATTATTCTAGGATATTATTCTCCTTGATTACTGCCTTTATTATTGCATACATAATTTCCTTCTGTTAAGGAATTACTTTCAACACTCCCTCTTAATTCCATACGGTAACTTTCATCAAATCTCTGAAATACTGATGCTTATCTTTAGGAAGTGCTTTTGTGAAGATGTCTGCCACTTGGTCATTCGTGCTACAGTACTTCACCTCGATCTTTCCTTTCTCCACGCCATCCCTGATGAAGTGATGTTTGATTGCAATGTGTCTTGTATGGCTGTGATGAACTGGGTTCTTTGTCATGGCAATGGCTGACTTGTTATCACACACTATTGGAATAACTTCTACCTGTTTTTCTCAAACATCCTTTAGTATACCTTTTAGCCATATTGCCTGTGACGTTGCTAGAGCAGCTGAAACATATTCCGCCTCGGAAGATGATTGTGCCACTGTTTCTTGTTTCTTTTGATGACCACGCAATTACACCTGAGTCAATAGTAAATGCATAGCCTGAAGTGCTTTTCTTGTCATCAACACATCCGGCCCAATCACTATCACAGAAACCAAGCAACTTTACCCCTTCTACTCATGTATTCTTTTCATACCAAATACCAAGATCAAGCGTACCTTTGATGTATCTCAGAACTCTTTTTGCATCTCCGAAGTGAATTTGACTCGGTTTGATCATGAACCTTGACAACAAACTTGTTGCATATATTATGTCCGGTCTGGTAGCTGTCAAGTAGAGTAAGCTTCCTACCAGGCTTCTATAGAGAGACGCATCCACTTCTTTGCTTAGCTTTTCTTTTACCAGTAGAGGAGTGCATACAGGATTGCAATCTTGCATTCGGAATTTTTCAAGAAGAGATTTTGCATACTTCTTTTGGAAAATAAGTACCCCCCCTTCTTCTTGATAAACTTCAATTCCTAAGAAGTGATGCAGTAACCCTAGGTCATTCATCTCATACCGTTTCTTCATCTCGATCTTGAATTCAGAGATCATTGTTTCATCATTGCCTGTGATCACCATGTCATCCACATAAAGAGAGATAATGAGAATTCATGACGTACCTTGTTTCTTGACATACAGGGTCGGCTCATTCTTACTTCTTTCGAAACCTTTGGTTTTGAAGTAACCGTCAATCTCACCGTACCATGTACGCGGTGCTTTTTTGAGCCCGTACAGTGCTTTCCTCAACCTGTACACTCTATTTTGTTCTCCGGGTATCACAAATCCTTGAGGCTGTTCCACATACACTTCTTCTTTTAGTGTTCCATTCAGAAACGCTGATTTCACATCAAGTTGATGCAACAACCAACCTTTTTGTGCTGCCAGGGCTATGAGAACACGAATTGTGTCATGTCTTGCTACAGGAGAGAAGCTTTCTTCGAAGTCGATTCCGGGTTGTTGTGAATAACCCTTAGTAACCAGCCTTGCTTCTTCTTGAGAACAGACCCATCTGGATTGAGCTTTGCTTTGTATATCCACTTCACCCCAATGACGTCCTTCTCTTTTGGTTTCTCAACGAGCTCCCATGTCTTGTTCTTCTCAATTACTTCGATTTCTTCCTCCATTGCTTTCTTCCAATCTTCCTCCTTGACTGCTTCTTCATAGTTTCTCGGCTCAATAACACAGAAATTGCACTGCGCATACACATCAACAAGACTTCTCATTCTCTGTGGAGTTGAGTCCGGTGAAGAGGACTGTGAGGTTGATGCTGAGGTCGGTTGTAGACTTGGTTGTGGCTGTTTGTCGGAGACCTAGGTTCTTCATGACAATTGTCTTCTTCTTCGTCCGACGATTCATCACAGGATACAAGAATACTTGGCCTCTCCTTGGTCAGAACTTGAGCTTGGTTCTGCCAATCCCAAGTTGATTTTTCATCAAATATTACATCTCGGATGATCACTAGCTCACTCTTCTTTAAGTTGTAAAGTATGTAGCCTTTTGATTTCGAACTATAGCCCATGAATATGCACTTTTCACTTGTTTGGTCGAGTTTTCTTCTGAGTTGCTTCGGAACGTGAGCATAACAGATGCACCCGAATACCCTTAGATGGTTTACAAACGGCTTCTTTCCACTCCACGCTTCAACTGGAGTCTTGTCTTGGACTGCTTTTGTTGGACACCGGTTCAGCAAATAGATTATTGTGGCTACAGATTCTTCCCAGAACAGCATGGGCAAACTTTCTCATGAAGCATCGACTTTGACATCTCTTCCACGGTTCTATTATTTTCTTTCTGCTACTCCATTCTGCTGTGGGGTGTTACCTACAGTTAACTGTCTGTCCAAGCCAATATCTTCACAGAACTTGTTGAACTCGTTAGAGTTATACTCGCCCCCTCGGTCAATTCGCAACACTTTGATTAAGTGCCCGCTTTGTCTTTCAACGTACTGCTGAAATTTCCTAAAGATAGAGAACACATCCGAATTTTGTCTCATAAAATACACCCATGTCATTCTTGAATAGTCATCAATGAATGTAAGAAAATACATGTTTCTACCCTGAGATGGTGATGGCATTGGACCACAGACATCGGTGTGAACCAGCTCCAACGGTGCTTTAGCTCGCCACACCTTCTCTTTTGGGAATGCATATCTGTGATGTTTTCCGAGTGCGGATCCTTCACAAACTCCATTCAACTCCTGTATTGTTGGAAGTCCATACACCATGCTCTTTTGCTGAAGGTTCTTTAGACTTTGAAAATTGAAGTGTCCAAGCCTTCTATGGCATAGCCACGAGTCAGCAACCACTTCGGTTTTGAGAGCAACATTGTTGTAAGAGAAAATAAGAGGGAAACTCATGTTTTCCTCCATATTGACCTTTGCTACTTCACGCTTTCTTTGATCAAGAATCTTACAGGCGAGGTCCTCAAGGTGGACAGCGTATCCACGTTCTAACAATTGTCTAACACTCAACAAGTTTTGTGCTAAGTCAGGTGCAAGCAACACATCTTGAATATCTTTTCTTCCCTTCTTTGTTTCTACGGAAATTGTTCCATTTCCTTCTGCACCAACCGAGACACCATTTCCCATCTTTACCTTGGAATTGCATGTTGAATCAATCTCTTTGAAGATGCTTTTGTTGCTAGTCATATGATTGCTACATCCACTATCAATGAACCCGATTTCGTTCTTCTGTTCTTTGGCTACTTGATAGGCGTAAAACATGTACTCATTGCCTTCTTTCTCTTCTATAAAATTTGCTTGCTGATTTTCTTCTAAGTTATAATTTTTTTGGAGATGACCAAACCTCTTGATTTATTTTTAAACCAACAGTTTCTCTCATCATGCCCGTTTTTCTGACAGATTCCACACCTTGACGCTGTGGACACTTCGGTGTTTCTTCTGGAAAAATAGCACGTAGCTCTTCCACGGCCTCGTGCATAGCGACCTCTTCCTCTTGTGGTTCCTCTACCACGTGAACGATTCTGGATTTGAGTACTTCTCGTTATTTCTCGAGACAACATTAAGCTTAGATTGAAAGGCACTCTCAATGGTTTTTTCTGTGCGCAAATTATGTTTATGCTCAAATGCTTTATTAGAACCCATCAGTTCTTCGACAACCAAAGTTTCAAGATCTTTGGTCTGTTCTATGACGACAACAATTGAATCATATCTTTCTGGAAAACTGATGAGAATTTTCTCAACAATTCTTTTATTGGTAATGGTTTCTCCATACGTCTTCATATGATTTATCACGTCCATGACTCGGGTGAAGTAGTCTTTTAAGAGCTCGGAATCCTTCATCTTCAAGTTCTCGAACTCCCTTCGTAAAGATTGAAGTTTTATGGTTTTTACTTGGGAACTTCCTCTATATTCCTTTTCAAGAATATCCCACGCCTCCTTTGATCTTGTAGCGTTGATGATTCTTGGGAAAATAGTTTTCGTGACTCCTTCTTGAATCAAGAGAAGAGCTTTAGCATCTTTCTTGATGTTCGCCTTTAATTACTTGGCTTCACCGTTTGATAGGGTTTCCTTTTCTTCCGGTTCTTCAAAACCGTCCTCTACATACTCCAAGGGATCTCGTGAGATGAACAATGTTCTCATTCTCACACACCAGAAATCATAATTTTCTCCATCGGATTCTGGCACATAACTTTGCTTGTAGTCTTTGTTTGAGGATACCATTCTTCCCTAGGCTCTTATACCAATCTGTTGGAATTATTGATTTGAATAGATACTGTAACTTGGTATATTAGAAGAACTCAGAGGTTACATGAATTTTTTCTTATTCCAACTCTTAGGTTGGTAACAGACTCTTATAGTTGGCAACATATTTTATTACCATACTTAACTAGATTACATTGACTCAATATTATTCTAGGATATTATTTTCCTTGATTCCTTCCTTTATTCTTGCATACAAAATTTCCTTCTGTTAAGGAATTACTTTCAACAATGAGCTATACACTCAGGTAATTGCTTGTTCGTTGGAATCTAGGAATCGAATGTCTTTAAGGAGGTATTTCTGGTTACAAACAGTAATTATCGACAAAATGATGGAACTAAGATAATAATTGTTGATCAATGTGTAATAAGTATCGATCTCTTGACTAGCTAGCTGATGACTACAATGCTTCTTCACATTACTAGTAGCTTATTCCAAGCTAGGATCGAAGTTTGTCTCAGCATATTAAAGGTGTGATTCATAAATTAAGATATGACAACGTTCCAACCGCGACGAAACAATACCCCGACGACAGATATAAGTAACAGCAGACATTTAAAGGGGGTTTGGTCGTAATATTGTTAGTAAGAGTAGTGTTGGATCCTAATAGTCCAGTATCTAGGTTGCTTTGTGTGGCTTGGTATAGGGAACATTTCCCAACTTAAAATCCAGTTTTATGGCCTTCAAATCTCTGCTGCATTTCTTAGACTGCTTACATGCAAGTGACATGTTAAACACTAACGCACACAGTCCTACGGGATGGCTCAAAATGTCCATGTAAGCATGAACGTTGTACGTCAGAAAAGTGTGCCCCAAAGGAACTCGTAGTCCTAGAGGAGGTTCATGATTCAACTGAGGAAATAGGGGTGTGTTTCCATACAGCAGCAGCACAACAGACAGATTGAACTTGTTAGGCCTATGCATGGGGGTGCCCATAAC
The DNA here is from genome assembly GCA_023531435.1 of Papaver californicum. Classification (NCBI taxonomy): domain Eukaryota; kingdom Viridiplantae; phylum Streptophyta; class Magnoliopsida; order Ranunculales; family Papaveraceae; genus Papaver; species Papaver californicum. Next base: position 1,209,829 of record JAJJMC010009576.1, read on the forward strand.
TCAGTTTTGTGGGTAAATAACAGATTTTTCAAACTAATGAACTCCCCCAGCTGCTGCCTATAAAAAGATGATGAGAAGAAGATCGAGTGATTCATTCATAACACTTTTCCACTCTTCTTCTTATTTCTCTCTGAGTATCCATAGAAATTAAGAGATTCAATCACATAAACCCACCAACATCAATCAATCAATCAACCCAAAACTAGTAATAGTATTTTATCTGAAAGAATAAATATTACTCATTTTCTTCTCTGCAAAGTTTAAATTGGTTCAAGAAACTACTCGTTATCAAAAGGGTAATTACAAGAAAAGTAGTAATAATAAAGGTTCTGGTCTGGTTATAATGGAAAAGAAAGATCAAACACAACGTAGCAGTTCACATGATGATGATGATTACTCGGAGAAAGAGATTTCTAAAAGGCCGTCTCAACTTGGACAAGGAAGTAGTAATAGTACTCAGCAAGAAAATCTCAATACCAAACAAGAAGAAGAAAAAGAAGATAAAGCAGCTGCTCCAATTCAAGAAACAGTAAGTACTTTAGATTCTACTGTAAATTCTGCTTCTGAATCTGTTGCTGTAAAGGAATCGCATGAAAATGTCAATGAAAAAGAAGAAGAAGATAAAGAAGCTAGAAATCAAGAAGCAAGTGCTTTACAGATTATAAATGCTACTAGTATTCAGCCGGAAATTGTCAAAGAAGAAGAAGAAGATGGATTGACTAATTCGCAGATCATTGAAGATACTGAGAGGTTGCTCCTACAGAGTATCGAAGAATTCGAGAGAAACAAATTATATTTTGAAACTGAAGACTGGTTTGATGAGTCGGAGGTAAAAAGAAGGAGGATGAGATCATTGACGATATGGTAGATCAAACCATTGGGTTCTTTTGATTTTTTTTCCATTCTTAATTTTGCGTGGGTTTTAGAATAGTGTTTGTTTCCCACCATCCTTAATTTTGTGTGGGTTTTAGATTAGTGTGAATTGTCTTTGTTCTGAAAGACTGCCATTCACGAATTTGTTCTTGAAATGGTTTTACTATGTTTCTTCTCTGAAATACCCTATTTGAATAAATTGATGATTAATGCAATTGCATGACTATAAGGAAAAAAATCACATATTAGAAACATCCTCAATTACCTGCATTCCTAAACGGTCACTCATTCACAGAGCTAGCCTATATAAATACATAAACTTATTCAATCAACACTATTAAACTTTGCTTAGTTTGGTGGTTAATCTCCGATTCAAAAGATTAAGGTGGTTGGATGATCGCCAATCAAACAATCAATTTATCTATCTTTATTAAATGTATCCCATCACTAAACTACAACAGCATGTTAATAAGCACGACAGTCTTTACATGTATCTTTCGGCGCTTCCTGGCACCTTGGCTTCTATTTTAAAAAATAACATGGAGGAGGAGAAGTTACCTCGTACTGGTATAATTCTACCGGAGTTACCTAGTGATATAATGCTAGATATACTATCTCGCTTACCTCACCAAACCATCATACATTGCAAACTAGTTTGCAAACCCTGGCGAGATATTATATCAAGTAATATCAAGGTAGGTCTCCTTTTTCAGTTTATGCCTGTTTTAAAATTCTGTTATGGTGGAGAGCAGTTCCATGATATTGATCATGTGCATGGCCATTATTCTTACAACAAACTTGTGGAAATAGATAATCATCGGCCTATCGAGCAAGAACCCTTGTGTTCCGTGGTTGGATCATGTAATGGACTGGTTTGTTTTTAGGTAAGGCCTGACTCCAGTTGGGAGCTTGATCCCATCTACATCTGCAATCCTGCCACTGGCGAATATGTTTATCTTCCATCATTTAAACATATATGATCTCCGGGAATCTGGTTGCTTTGATTCTGGATTTGGTTATCATCATTCCATGGATGAGTACAAAGTCGTTAGAATCCACAGGTCCATTCTTCTTACACCACCCTACTTGCGGAAAGTTCAAGTATACACTTTGGGTGGAGAGATTTAGGAAGAATTGACCACTTGTTACATCTGTCGCCAGCGGTGGTGTTTGTGCAAATGGAGCCCTTTATTGGCTAGAGCCTTGGAAAAACGCAACTGTGGCTTTCGACTTAGCAGATGAGGAGTTCCGGTTGATCCCATTACCACCACAGTTACCACACATTTCGAATTATAATGGTTTCTTCACAATTTCTCTAAAATTGTTGGGATCTCATTTGTGTGTAGTTCATATAGATGTAGGAAAAGTAGAAGATTTTATACACATATGGGCATTAGAGAAAAAGAAAAAGTTTAGCATTTTTGACATTATGAAAGGGCATGAGTTGAGCTACCTGTGGGGTTGGAGGAAGAAATTTAGTATACCATGCACCAAGGCTGAGACATATATGCCGTTTGCGGTTACAAAGAGCAATCAAATTCTAATGTCGTCATCCTATAAGAAAAGTGTCGTTTGTTATGACTCGGAAACTGGAATACTAACAACACTCTTTGATGATAGTCCAAGGGAGATTATTCGAGCAATCCCACACGTGAATAGCCTTGTTTCACTCCAAGCATTAGGAGAAAAATCCAAGACAAGAAGAAGATAGAAGAAGAAAAATTAAACTGGATTCGATCTCAACGCCTGTTATGTTCTTTTGATAAATCCAGAGAGCTAGAGATATCTTTAATTTTTATTCATTGAACCATTCATTAATGGGTCGTTCTTTTATTGATCCTCCTCCTACCTAGTTTTTGTTATTGTGGGTTTTAGACAACTCTGGTCTCATTTGTGAATTCGTTTGTGATTGAAACTTGAATGTATACTATTACTAGTATCTAGAATGAATGCATGCATTGACAGATAATTGGATGTCTAACAACACTACACCTTGGTGATGATGCATAACTTCTTAACATACCCTCCGGCCCTCCCTGGTGATGCTGCAGTAGGAGGGCATGCATATATTGTCCAGCTGAGACCCTTTTTCTTATGTCTGTTTTTAATAAGAAGAATTTGGTGGAGTGTTATTCTGAAGGTCATGGTACAATTTGTATATGCCTGCGAAACGTCATTTGATCAAACAACTTGCAAAGAAATTTCTATCATTTTGTTGGACTTTTGAGATTGATAATATTGTTCATCCAAAATTTCCTGATATGGCTCGGACGCCATTTTCAAAGCTCTTCATTGGATAGCACATATTGAATCTAAGACTCTGCTACCATCTAAAGACTCTAGCAATTTGCTGTTGCGTCAGTAAGTACTGGTACAATTCAATCCTACATGATTCAAGGTTTTCTTTGATCCACAAACTTTAAAACAAAAATAAAGTAATTTCTAGTCTTTCATCTCCTTAATGTATCCAGAGGCAGCACTCCTGATAGGACTTAGTTTTTCAAATATTAGGAGGACCTGCAGAAAAGCCGAGTATTAGATTTCCAGACATACTTGAGAAGTTTTTGCAATGGTTATGCTTGTATGAGGCTAGTTGGACTACCTGATGATACTGGTGGTTCAATAATTGTCTCTAACCCGAACAGGGATGAATTATTTTGCCTTCGTTATGTATGTCCTACTTGGGGATACAGCTTCATGTGTCATGGTTTTGGTTTTGATTCATTATCACAAGTATACAAGGCTGTAATTGTATTTGGTTCCATAGCCAAAAACGGGTTTGTTTGCATGGTCCTTACATTACTATGTCATAGAGACAAATATGCACTAGTACTTTTGATATCTCACCACCACCCGGTTCTTCGCTTCTTCCTAGTCAAACGGTCGCTGGAGTTTCAAGAACGTTATGTAGACCAGCCGCTTTCTGTGGGGCTGATCTTTTCTGGAGGACCAAGCATAACCTCGGTAATAATAATCAAATTGAAATGTTGCTCTCGTTCGACCTCCACAACGAGAAGATTCACTTCATTGGACTCCTGACTGAATGTACTCTGACGATGTCAACACCAACAACCGAGCGTCAGTATTTAGCAGATGATCATCTTCTGGAGTTCAAAGGATACCCTTGTGTTGCACGTTTTGAGAGGATAACAATAGGATCCAACAATGATCATTGCGGCGGCCATCGTTGCAATTATCAGACGGGTGTTTGTTGTTGCTGTTACAAGGTTCATATATATATATTGATGCACAAGGAGAAGCAAGTATGGACCAGGGAGGAAAGTTTCGATGTTAAGATTATGGATAAGGAACCCATCTGCTGCTACTTTGACACATCTGCTGCTACGCCCGCTACACGTATATTGAGTTTCACCGGTGATCAGGTGGTATTGTGTTGGTTCAATGGGGAGCGTCTTATATTCTAACAATTTGCAAGAGAAACATCTCAAGGTGGTGGAATGCTCCAGCACCTATGCTAATATTTTTCTAACTAATATGAATGAAGACCTAGAGCGTCGTATTGGTGATGATGATGTTAATATTAATTGCCCTAAGCTGCACGCTCAAGTGGAGAACATGGTTTCTCTGAAAATCTTCATTCCTAAAGAAGCTAAAACACGTGAATTTGATTCTGTTGATGAGCTGAACCACTTTCTCATTAACAATAACAATGTAGCGGCATGGGCCGCACTTTTTATGCTTTCTTTTAGTAATTGTTTTGTCCTAGCTATTTCAGTTTTCTATTCATACTAGTTTTATCTGTTCATCTATTTCTTTGAAGATCTATGCTTAAGACTGAATAGACATGCAATTGCTAATACTTCTTTTACTCTGTTCACATTGTTTACTTTCTGGGATCTCATATAGAATTCCTGTCATTCAAGCTTGAAACTGATAGAAACAACTGCAGGGGGCTTATATGCGTTATTCGAATATATGGACTGTGATACTTACATACTTATTTGTAGCCTAGGAACTGAAAATGTCTCAGTCGCTTGAAATTATGTTTAAATCTATGCTTGAGACTGAATAGAACTTAAAGTTGTTATTCCTTGAAATTGATTCTTTTTAGAATGTAAAGCAGCAAATGGATTTTACCAAAACATTTCATCGCTAATTGCAGATTCTCTGCTGATAAGATTCTTGCCTTTAAATTTTGTTTTTCGTTGAGCTGGTTTACAGTAAAACAACACAGTAGTAATCGAGGCATTATATAACTCTATCTAAGATAAACATATACTAATCGTGATGACTGGTAGTGGTAGCATGGGATACGTAATTATACCATGTTAAAAAAATCACATTTAATTCTACAAAATCTTCAAATTTAATTCCACTTCCACCCGCTGCTTTCCCTCCTCACATCCATTTCTTCCCTCCTATTAACAATACTCTTGAATCTTAATAATATGTATAGAGATTGACTGTTATGGCAAGAGCACAGTCAATTGCGAGCTGAACAGATCACCAAGGGCTCCACGAACATCCATCTGAAAGAAAGTAAAATTAGAAACCACAATTCTCTGTTACAAATATTTTAGCCTTGGAAGTAAAAAAAAAAAACTGGACCATATAAATATGTGGCGAGGAAACTGGTCATCCTTTACTTCTTTCAGTTAGCAACAGATACAGGTTATACTTTCCAGAAGAGGATATTGTATGGTTTGGCACAATAGACCTACTATTGTTGAAAGTAATATATGACTGAATAACTTTCACAAGAAAACCTCTTGGGTAGATAGAGAAATACCTGGTCACAGCACACAAGCTTTGTGAACAAAGGGTAGAACTCTCTTAGATGCTTTTTGAATATCTGACGGTTCATTAGGCACATGCCGTTTAATACCTGCAATACCAGTTGATGAGTACACTATGACTAGTATATTAAATGAACACCGGAGACTAAAAATACTGAAGTAAACATATCTTCAGATTGCGAGCATTCAAAATATCCAATCAGCAGTAACAATTTATTCAAGATAACCACACCTAAATAGACAAAAATCTAAGAAGACAAAGTTAAATATAACACCTAACCTGCATGTTCTCATCCAACTAATAACAAATAAAACCAAATAAATTTACATGGCTAAACTTCAAAAAGGAAAGGTAAACATCTAGCAATATGGAAGCAAAGAGACTAAAAAACACATGAGGTGATAATACTCCAAAACCTTTATCTTTTTGCTGAATGTTATCTAACTTGAACCATAAGCAAACCGTTCCTTCATATAAACTATATAGATATCATACTACACGCCTACACTAAAAATCGTATCAAATAAATGAAATGAAAACAGAGACGTTGTGTCTGAAATATCTGGAGAATATTTTGGCCATAGTTGCGGGGATGTTTGGTGATAATGACGACTGTGGATTATTCTGGCAATTAGAGAAGCTCAAATAAAGGTTATTCTCCACTTCTAAAGTCTATAGTTTACTACTAAATTTTTCACAAGTGGTGATCAGATGTGCCAGTTAATAACTCTCCTATCTGTCGTTATCGGAAAATTCGAAAGAAATAATATTCAGAATTCTAAAGATCAAAGGCACGAGTATCACAGTGTTTCCTCAAAACTGTCAACAACATCCTTTTGAAACAGAATTAATAAGAGAATGAAATTCACTTACAAAATAAAATAAAATGAGAATGGGCAGAATCAGGTTGCTGAGTGCAAGAGGTATGTTTGTCAAGTGAGCAAACCAATAAGATATCAAATATAAGGGAGCAATGTATACAGAATCAAGAGTTGTATTGCCACAACTTTAAACATGCCAGGGAGAGATTTATACTACTGCACAAACAAGATAACATAAATAAGCAATTAAACAAAGTTACCTTGACAATAATTGGGGATCGCAACTCCAGAACTCTATGAGTGTCCACATTAGCAGCATCACCTGTGCCAGACTGGAGGTCTGATGCCTCCTTTAGTATTTGTCCACAAAAAGTTACCAACTTTTCTTCTGCTATGTCATCTAGCTTCTCTTCTCCATCAACAACAGAGGGACCATTTGCTTCCACTGCTTTGTCAGTGTTAGTGTCAGATTTTGTAGTTGTCTTTTGCAACATATCCAGATATATGCAAGTTCCCAATAATTCTTGGCGAAGAAGATTCAGAGGCGGCCTGTGCAATAAAGAGTTTGTTTGAACATAAAGCTCTATCTAAACGGCAAGAAAATGAAATTTAATAATCACAAGATAAAATCTAGTAAAGTTTATGTTGCATACCTTTCAGAAGGAATATGGTGCATACGCATTCTAAGATTTGTATATGAATTGTATGAAGCAGCAAACTCTAAGACAGATAGCAAAATGTCCATCATAATAACCTTCTGTGGTCCTTTCAGCTTGTTCCAGTATTTCTTCTGCATTTTCATTGTGTTAGTATGCAAAATACTTCTTTTCATTAGCAGCATTGAAGACAAAATGCGCATACACTCTTTCGAGTGTTACGTTTGGTATCCATGTACAGGGAGTCAGTGGATACTACTTGTGCTATTTCAATAGAATGTCTGAGTTTGCAAGATAACCAAAGTGTTTGCTGGGTGAGAAGTTTCGAACTATAGTAAAGTGACTAAAGTCATATAAATTATAAATTTATCTAGTGCAAGTTATTAGTGCAAGTGGCCAAGCTGGAGAAATGAAATTAAGTGATCTAGAAAAGGCTGGATTAAATTTTGAAATATTTCAGTGAAGATGAATGCATACCTGAATACTATCAATTGCACCTAGCAGTAGTAATTGAGTGATGCATTTGGCCCTAACTGTTCGCAGCAGGGGACTTTGTTCCTCAACATTAGAATCAGGTTCAATGACATTTGGCATCTGTAATAACATTTAAGAAAGTAAAAAGAACTGCACCTCCAATTAATAGCAGAATTATTGTGGTAGGGGAAAATGATACACTAAGGGCAGAAAGGAAAAAATTAGATTCCACTTCAAGTTCGGAATATCAGCATAAGTTCACTCCTAGTACGTCCAAAACAATTTGGTATCTTGTAATGTACAATACCTTAACAGGAGAAGATAGTGCCACAGCATCTGAAGGACGACTTTTCGATTTTGATGTCAGATTTCTGAGCAAGAGGTTGTCCATCATGTTTCCCATGATCCTTTGACCTAATGTTTGACTCCTTGGTAAACTTCCACCTTCAGCAGGCTTTTGAGCTTGTCCAGATGGTGATGGCAACCCTACAAAAATGAATCTTCTGCTTAAAATTTTCCTGTTATACTACAATGCATTTTCTAATAAGCTAACTTGAGCAACCAGAACAACCCTACATAAAAATTCACGGCAAACCTTCGGATTCCTCCAAGTTAGACCGCGATTCAAGCTCTTGGAAATTTCCCCGTAAGTTCGATGGACTGGTAATCCTCCCAGGACTATCATTCCCGATACCTGGGGATCCCTGGCCGGAGTATCTTCCTGGGCTATCCATATGTCCATTGTCAGTATGTCTTCCAGAAGCATTATCATCTATGTTGACCTCTAGACCTCTGGCTAGAACCATGTTGCTCTTTGTGTTATCGAATCCTAGAGAGTTGAGGAGCTCCACTGGCTGAGTTGCGTAAGAAGCATCTCTGAATCAGAAAAACAAAAGATAAGTTTGAGTTGCATGCACAAAACATGATCATTCAAGACACAGCATTCACCTAATGCTTTTCAGCAGAGTATCCCAGTCACTATCGCTGAATTGATGGCCTCCAACTTCTATTAAATGAACCAAAGCACCAAGAGAGAGTGAAACCACAGATTGATCTGTCTTTTTTGCACAATCCAACAGCAAACCGAGCAGTGGTGGCAGCATAAAACATACCTCCTGCACATGAAAAACAAATAAAGTGAACGATAGCAAGGAATTAAGGTCTTTTAAGTAAATTTATTTCATACATATTAAATTCATACAATATATATTTATTTTTGTTTTGGTATTAGGAAAAGAATATTTTACAGAACACACAAAAAGAAGAAGATTATACAGCTATAACTAAAATCAAGTTAGTTTTATAAAATTTAATCTTTCTTTTGTGGGTAGAGAAGAAAAAAGATATGAAAATTATTTTATCTAAACTGCATGTCCAAACATGTGTGCGAATTGAGATGTCAATATACAATATCTGGGTTGAGCCTAACCTTGTAGAATGTGTTAAAAAGATTGCAGAGCAACTGAAGCGAGTGAACACTAGTTTCACGAATCCAGTCATCGCCAGAGGAAACTATGCTCTCTTTTCCAGCATGCCGTACATGATCGAAGATGGGAAAAAGAACTCGGTGAAAGATGCTCTCCCAAAATGCTGAGGAGAATTTTCGACCTCTCTCATTCAACAAATCGAATAGGACTTCAAGTGCACAGTTTCTGACCTCCAGTCTGGTATCTGATGTCAGATCAGATAAACCCGCAAGCATTGGAAACCAGTAGTGCTCAGTCACATCAAATGCTGTATCTGCATCAGCATCAATGGGTTTCAAAGCGCCGCCTGGTATAAGACCCTGAAATAAGATAATAACCATGAGGACCTGGAGAGAAGTACTTTGATATTTCTTGCAGCATTTACCACACAGACAGAAAGATGGAAAGGAAGCAATATCTTTGCTTGGTTTCCTCAACTAAAATCATGACAAGACAAAAACATAAACATCTATAAAATAATGTATATACTGTGTACTACAGGAGAGATAGCATCATTTATTATAACTGGGCATCTACAGGAGTCTAAAAACACAAACCTCTGCAAGACGATCTTCACATATACGAAGGAGAGCAATAGCCTTCAAACTGATACGATGAGAGCTTTTATTATTGGCAAACCCGATAAGGCAGTTTACACAATCCATAAAGCAGTCTCCAACTACCTGATCAAAATGTTCCAGGATAACTGGAAACGGGTTTGTTGTTAGGAGACAAAGCTTTGGGGAAAAAAAAAAGGTTAAAAGAAATCATAACCAATATATCGTGGCTTTCATAATTAATAAAAAGAAACAACAAGAAACAGAAAAAAAAAGAAAGAAAAAAAAGATTGTAGTCTGAACCTTGTTCCACATTTTCAAATGCACTTTCAACAATGGATTCTACTTCATCGTCAGCAGCAGCTGTGAAAATCATAAACACACTTCGCCAACCCGATTTTATGTTTCCAACCTTTGACTTTATCATCTGAACTCAAAACAGCAAGAATAAGTAATTAACTTTCATGGTCAACTGAGTGTAGTGAAGAAACTTACAATGCCTACTTATTGTAACCAATCTTTAGAGGATATATGAAGTGTCGGGAAGATAACTAAACGTACTTGAACAATGCAATCAACAATCAGCCCCCTTATAGTTTCGCTCCGACTGCTCCGTATAAGAATAACAAATGGTTTTAAGATGTCATTTTGAAACGTGAAATTGGTTAGCTCAGCACGCTCCAGATACTTCATACCAAGCTGCCTCAATGAGTCGATTGCATACATGGCAATCTTTTCATCATGATGGCTCCCAGCTGAAATAAAATGATTTGCCAGAACACACCATATTCTTGCCCACACCTGAAGATTAGAAGTAGATGAGACAAAGTGATGGGATTAAGATAATTGTTCAATATGCAATAACTACGGTGAATAACCCATCTCTTGACTAGCTGATGACTACAAGATAAACATTTCCACACCAACAAACATGCCGGATATGTTAAAAACGATGGTTACAACAAATGCTTCATATTACTAGTACCTTATACCAAGGACCAAAATTTGCCTCGCATATGAAGGATGATTCAAAAAGATATCATAACAGTCCAACCGCGACGAAACAATACCCCGACAATAGATAAATCAAGACAAGAAACTCCCACAAATACAACATATGATTGTATCTGTTTTGCTCTATTCATGAATCAATTGACAAGTAACAGCAGACATTCAAGGGGGGTTGAAGGTTTTTATGTACACATGAAATATGATTAATTATTTCTTAGTTGGTCTAAAGATTAGTGATTCGTTTACGTAATATTGTTTTTAAAAGTAATGTTGGCTCCAAATGGCCTTGTAGGCTGCTTTGTGTGGCTTGAAGTGAACATTTCCCAACCTCAAATCCAGTTTTAAGGCCTTCAAATCTCTAATGCTTTCTTAGATTGCTTACAGTATCATGTGTGATTGATGAAAACTAAGTTAAGTTATAGCCTTCCACACAAAGATGAAAAAATAACATGCCCATTAACCGCCTGTAAGTTAGTAAAGACATACCAAGCGGATCCGAGCCATATTATAGTAGCTGATCTCAACAACTTTCTGCAGGCTGAAAACACGAGCAGGCGTCTGCTTTAGTTCTTCGGCAGATATACCACAGAGAGCTGTGAAAAACTCCACAACCGAATCGCTGGGCAATTTCACACTATTCACAAATACTTGCTCAGATGGTTTCCCAGCCAACTCTTTCAGAGATTGAAGAACAGCATCCTTGGAAATTTGATTTGACCCCATCATGACACTTGCGGATATAGATGGGGTTGAGGTGATAAATTCCAGACGAGAAACACATTCCAGCACAGCGTTCCATGTGTCTTCTAGAGAGTCTCTTTCCAAATCACATAGAGTTAGGAGAGTCCTCAAGGCCTCCACACTTTTACTACGCATTTCTTTTGGGGCATGCAAGAAAGTTAATCTGGAAGTAAATGAGACAGCATTATTGATGGTCAGAGGATATTTATCACGTGGAAATAAATAAAAACTGAGCTATATTCTTATCAACAATAGGATTTATACCTCACTAAAGATGTCAAAAAAGCATATCTCATGGTATCCATTCCAAGTGCACTAGTAATGTGGATGCCTGCCCTGAAACCCTCCATACATAGCGTAACCCTAGGCTTATTGTCTCCTTCCTCCATAGTAACAGAGAACGTAGCAAGCAACGGCCACCCTACAGCTTCAACCATAGGCCTAACAAGTTCAATCTGTTGTGCTGTATGAAACACTCCCCTTTTTGCTCCTTGCTTTCTGAAAAAAGCTTGTGTATGCTTGACGATATCTTCACTCTCTGACCTTACATCGCTATCTGTTTTCCTTTTGGGGAGAGCCAAATTAAGAATATTGACGAGACGACCTCTCTCTTCAGTTTCTGGTCTTTTGCTGCTCTTACCAGTACCGGGCAAGTCATGCTTCATTTTTATTTCCTCGTTAATAATAGAATCATAAATCTCCTCTAGGAGTTCCTTTGGGGCATACTCCTCTGTATCACTAACTGTGTTCATGCGTACAAAGTCGGACTTGGACATTTTGGGCCACACCATAGGATTGTGAGCGTCAGTGTTTAACATGATCACTGCATATGCAAGAATATATGCAGTATCTGCATTCTTAAAAAGTCCCGGATGATCAGCACAATAACTGCAACAAATTGAACAGACTCAACGTTTAGTAGCCAGATAGCAACATGCACAGCAGCACGGTTAAGTTGGTTTATATTCTAAGTTACATACATTGCCATTACTATGTAGTACTAGAATCTATTAATTTCACCGTTGGACTTATAGAAGAGGGAAAAGGAATAACCAGGCAGTAATTCCAAGTCCTACTAATGGTTCACCACAACTAAGCTAATAAATGTAGCTGATAAACTGAAATTCAACAACATTTCTCAGATTATAGGACATCAATTAGCAAACAGCAAAGTTTCCGACTGAAAAGATAGAAGCACGAACTGCATTTCTAGAATTCAAGATATGAATATTATTGACAGTGCATCTAAGGCTATGCTTGAAACCAAGGAAATAAAATCTTTCCATGGAAAAAAGAGCTTTCCACGGAAACAATTTCATAGAATTGAAATGGTAATCAAACAACAGAAAAAATAATTGTTTCCATGGCAAAAGTGGCTAATTCCATAGAATTAACTGCTATCAAACACAGCATATCAGAAAGTTCCTGTAGTTGGTAAGAAAGTTGAAAGTTTGCATGTTGTAGTATTTTTTTACCCTATTGTTGCAAACAAAAATGAATGCATGGCATGCATATGTAAATATGTGTGTGTGTGTGTGTGTGTGTGTGTGTGTGAGAGAGAGAGAGAGTACCGCTCGGCAAATTTTTCCATAATGCGATCTATCTTCTGCGCCTCCCCTGGAAGACGAAATCCTCGCAGGAATTCACGGATTGCTGAGTCAAACTTCATCCCCGAAAACTTCATTGCATCCACATAAGCATGCATCACAGAGAGGGGAAACTCCTCGTGTTGGCCCAAGTAATCACCAACCATAGCCTACAAGTCAAACAATGTTACACTGATGTTTGCCAGAAGGGAAAAAAAAGCACCCTAGTTGAAATTCTTCCTTTGTTTATTCAATTTATTTATGGTCAAAATATCCACCTTATCCAAACTGTTTGTATTCCTCAGGAACTGCGCAACCGAAGCCGGTGTCCTCTCCACCAGATTATTGGTAATTAAATACTCGATTCCCTTTCCTGGGTGTCTATTAAACTGTACAAAGAAAAAAAGGAAAATTACATTCAGATAGTATTTCTTTCGAACAAGAACAAATACAGCTTGAAGATAAGGTGAGATCACGATTGTAATAATTAAAAACTTATTTGCATCATAACTTGCATCTAAAGCTGTATCGTGGCATTCAAAATAGTCACCTCAGATATTGCAGCTTCCATGGTGGATTTATGAGCTTTAGCCTTCTCGAAGCTACTGGGCACATCCTCCCTACTTCTAGACTCGGACCGATCCCCCGCCAAAACATCTTCTTCCATAGATTCAGAGCCTGTAATTTTCCTTTTGCTTTCTTTACATGACTTTTCCCAATCAACCAGTGATTTTAAAACGCTGACAAGGCACTGCACAGATAATTTAGCATTAAAAGAACTGTATACAAAACTAGAAACTCAGCCAACGTCAGTTATTTGTATTATACAACAAATTCTTAGATTACCTGAAGAGATGAGCCTTTAATTGATGTTGTTTGAGATGCATTATTCGGATCTGAATTAAAGGTCCCTTGTGCTATCTTTGATAGAGCACTAACCTTTGAGATAAATCAATAGAAACAACAGGTGACTCAATGGCAACTGAAGAGCCTTAAAATCAAAACCATTAATGCAACAAACCACAAAAATTTAGAGCAAAAATATACCATACGCTCAAACAAGTTTGGTGCCTCAAGATCGCAATCATAGTTAACGAAGATGTCAACAAGCATCTGTGGATCCTTGCATACTTTCTCAAGGATCCTGTAAATGTAACTACATCAGAAATGGTAAGGATGAACATGTGGGAAAACACTATTCAGTTTAACCAGGGAAGCATAATATACCGGAGAACACTAGTTCTTTGGTTAAGAGGACTATCGGAGCTGTCCAACGATCTTAAGACTATCAACGGGAAGAAGACACCTATTTCACCCTGGAGAGGTTGGCGAAAATGTAATAAGGGACCACAAAAGCAGAAAAAGAATTATCAAGAAATTTTTAGGGGGACAAGTAAGAAAGAAAAAACAAGATACATACTTTGAGACTTTCCCTAAAACGCAGCAAGAGTACCACGAAGATTCCAGTTGCGTACTGCCAAATAAAACGTAAAAACATTAAAGAAAACTCTGTTACTTAGCGTCAAGAAGGAACATAGAAGACTAAGATAAATACAGATACCTGAAATATAATTGGGGACGGAGAAACCGATGCCCGCAACAGAGCATAAGAAAGATACGCTTTAACCGAGTCGATAAAATGCAAGTTTTTGGTAAACGTGTGACTAACACCTTCCAATAGACCCTGCAAACACATAGCTATGTCTGAGAAACTACTATGGGATACTAACTGAAAAGAAAAGGAAACAGGCAACAGGCAACAGTGAAGGACTGAAGATCAATACTACGCAAAAGTTCACCCAAGTCTGTTTGTGACATACCTCCCTGCCCATTGGCAAGAATTCTGCCAAAATATTTAAAAGAAAATAACAAACAAGAAATCGACAGCATTTGAAAACTAAACCCTTATTGGTTCCTTCGAGAAAATGTACTGATCACAAGAATATGAGTTCATTATTGTTATCATGAAAAGCTAATGCCTTTCGCTATTTAATTAAAATAGCAGAATTAATGCTAGAAGAATGACAAAAAACCTTGAAATGTTTAACAAACAGGGTCTTGCACAGTGTTTTTACCGCAAAGGCATGAGCCTAATGCTGATTCCAATAAGGAGTATCTCTACAATTTACGAATTGTTCTAATTGTAAGTCTTAACTCTATAGACTGAAATGAAAACGTTTAGTATCCACCATCACGTTTAAATCTGCCGTTTGTCTCTGCTGTACTGAATGTAAAATTGTAACTCTAGTAAAACTCTCTCAAACAAATAAGCTCTAAAACCATTCTGAAACTTGTAACCATATAAATGGTGACTGAATGTAAACACTGTAACGGATTATATTTGCAGAGCTTGGGTATCAGGTTGCTTAAATTTAGGGAGGAGAAAATCACATACTCACATGATTGAGATACCTTATTCAAAAAAGTAATAAAAAAGAAGAAGAAGTGCAAAGGGAATTAAGATTTGTGTAACAGACGAACCCACTTGCATGTATGCTTTAAGCATGTATTTATGTAAATCTCATTGGCGCCACGAGAATACAGCCACTTTTGCATGAGGAATCACCTCAGATGTTGGACACTCATAACACATATACTCTATAACTTATAAATACGCCAAAAGTTGGTAGAAGATCAACTAACGAAATTTGACAGTCATCTTCCTGTGTATGATGAGAAAAGTGGAGCAACTGGTTGTGCACTTGTGCCTTCTATTATCTATCTTAAAACTTTCATTCTATGTCCAATTTAACTTTCTAATAAACCATGGCATACCAAATGCAAAAGTTTATAAAAATCAAATATCCCATCCCCACTACCTCCTTGAACAGGAGTTTTTAATATATGCATGAAAGAAAGTCTAAAGCTGTCGAGTAAAAACCTGCAGCAGCTCAAGAGACAGAAGTCTAGTCTTGGTAGTAACTTCGTCCATCTCTTCCTTCATACCCATCTACAAAATAACATCTATTTAGTGCATCTTGAATATGCTGATAGATATTGGCACCAAGTAAATTACTGAAGATTAAGAATTGAAGTTAAAACAAGTTTGGACACGATAACGAACAGGTGGACATATAAAAGGAAGAACCAACCTTGCAAAGAGTACGGAACAGTAGTAAAGCATCCCGCTGCCCTGTGCTCATGCTATCGAGGTCGATTCCTCTGAAGAAAGAAGAGTAGGTTTGAAATAACAATGCAGCATGCAATAGCCTAATAACCACATAGCTAGCACTTTTCTCCATACCTTGTTATCTTTTTCCCATCTTCAATGTGCACAGCATTGTCAAGAACAGCTTCTAAACCCTGAGCATGATACCAAAAATCATAAGCCCCAATAAGTGGTACAGTGGTAAAGCATAAAAGGTAACAATGAATAACAGATAGCACATGGAAGCATCCATGCACACGTAATTTTGATTTGAAAAGGGGATACCTTAATATCAGCACCACCGGCCAAGTTCTGGAGTTCTTCAACAGACGCAATTGGAGTATCTTTGGTCTGATTCACAGAAAGCACGTCCCCGAGAATAACTCCTTTCTCACTATTGTCGTCTAGGTCCCCTCCTGAACTGGTTTCTGCATCAGGCCTGTCAGTGTCTGGAAGAGATTTCTCAGTACCCTCTGAGACATTGCTAATGTGCTGAAAGACAGTGGAAACAACTGCATGAGATCCTGCCTAGTTGCACCCAACCATGGTTGAACCTCAAACTATAGATAGTTAAATCACCAATAGAGGCTCAATTAAAGCATGTCTGGAAAGGAGTTTGATGACCTGAGCCAACATGCATTATTCAATGGTCACCCAGGCCCTTCTCCTAACTCAACAATCCAGGATATATAAACGATCTATTAAAAGGGTATCTTTATGTTTTTGGTCAAGCACTGCCAAACAAGTTAGCAAGGAAATCTTCAACTTTTCCCTTTTTCTATTAACAGAGATGCAACACGGCCATACTTCTATTTCATTTTATCTATTTTTGATATTTGCGGGTTTATCGTTTTGTTTGGAACTCATAAGAACATAACATGAGGGCCAAAATTACATTTGTTTGAGGCTTATACTCACTCACAGAGGTGAACCATTCCATCAACATTATTACCTTCGCAGCATAGATTTTAAGAAGGATAGAAGCGAGCTGAATAAAAACTTTGGTTTCTAGGACATACAACAAGGGTCTAAAGAATAAAGAAGTACCTGATCAGATTCCATTCGCCTAAATATGATGCTGACCATTTGGGTCAGCATGGCCTTTGACGTAGCTTGATTTGTGGGGCTCTTGCTGGACATCCAAGCCATTTGCAAGTGAGAAATTTTAGAGTCAGAGGCCAAAGCCCAATGGAAAATTAATTATTCTATGACTATGAAATTATACCTGTTAAGAGCAATGTTATAGCATACTCTGATCACTGCCAGAAGTGGTTCCCCATGAACTGCACGATTTTCTTATTAATTTTCAGCTCTGAATGGTAATTACTCCATATGTTGCACTAATCATAATACAACTGATAAAATATGTCTATAATTTTATTTTGGTGCTATATCACATGCTATTATATTATGAGTGTATTATAATAAGACTGTCAGCAAAGACTGGGGAGACGATTGGCAGGTTCATAATGTGAGTATATGCGTTGCATAATTGAAGTTCAATACATCGCCATAGGCCACAATATAAAATGCACTTTAAGGATTTAAGTATAAAAACTCAATCCCAAGAGATCAAGCAGGTCCAGAAACCTGGAGATTAGGGCTACTACGCATCAAATGATGCAGGACTAAAATGGCTCCTTATTTGTCTATATAATTGTGTCAAAATATAGTTCTGACTCTGACATTCAGTGGATGCAAACTAATTGTCTTATGTTAATACTAGACATCGAACAGAATATACCTCTGAACTTGGTTGATGCTACAGCAGTAAGAAGAACCTTCAACACCTGCAGAATCGTACTGTAAAAACAATTCAACAGAATATTATTACAATTACAGACAGGAGAATCTTCAAATAATTAGAACGGAGAAGGGGGAATACCTGTCAGATGGAGAATTATCAACACAACCGCAAACCATGGTGAGAATGTTCGTAAAAAGAGGAGAATTTTTACCGCCATCCAAACCAGGATCACCTTCTAAATGATCATATGCAATCAGTTTCTGTGTTTGCAGCATTTACATTAGTTCAGTCAGCAAGTATCAAACAGAAATCATAAAAAGCTCACTGTGAGAAGTACTTAATGAATAGACCTGATTTATGAAAGATAAGCTTCAACAAGTCAAATCATATTTTTTTGAGATGAAAGGACGTACATGAAGACAATCCAGAGCAGGTTCTACAAGTTTTAAATTCTTGGTCTCAAATGCCAGGCGTAGCGGCTGCAGAACAAGCTCTGCCTCATCCACATCCAAATTATGCCCAGCACTGGCTAATGCAGCTGTAATGGTTGAACTCGTGCTTGTCTTGTCGGAAGTCTGTGAAATTGACTGTGAGCCATCAACAGTTTGTCCATCTTTCGGCACTTCAGGTGCAGCCGTGTCGATACTAGTTTGCAAAAGGGTAATAGAGGGAGTTTCAGTAAGTGAGAAAACCATTCATAAGTGGTACGAAATATACAAAAATAATATGAAGCAATATCACTTTTTAAAAAAATCCGGAAGGATCATACAGTGAAAAGCTAGATCGAAGGAAGAGTCAGAAATTCACGGTGGTCAGATGAGAAGCGCAAAAGGGAGGTACAGCGTGACAGTGTAACTTATGATAATATGACAACCAAAATTTTCTCTATCTAAAGAAGCAACAGGGAAGTGAAAGTGTAGTAAATGATGGACTCGAAAAAGAGTCGGAGGAAATTCACTGAAACCAAGATAAATGTACTACTTGGACATGGCTAACATTACTATGAAACTTATCCCCTGTTACAGACCTTGCATCTCCAGCTACAGATCCTGCTTGACTGTTCACAATTGAAGTGGGCTGCTGAACGATTCCCTTCGTACTGTCTACAGAAGAAAGAAAGAAAAAGAACAAAAACCCATTCAAAATCAACCTCACTAACTTGCTCATAAGGCCCACAGCAAAGGAAGAGCACTAATAAGATGATAAACCTCATGAAACAGAAGAATTATGACCCCAAGACCCACAGCATAAGAATAATACGTAAAGATGTTCAAGTAAAAACGACCATCTACGGGGCAAAGATTTTAGTAACTTCGCACCCCTTTTGAGATTCTGCACTTCAGTCCATGTTGCAGATCCCACTAAAACAAGCATACGAACCCAATACCAAACCTGCAACTTGACCTATTATGCCTCAACAGATCTCTTATGTCTACACAAATGTATTCGTGAATTCTAATGTTCATGTACTCAGGATACACTTGATAGAGTTACCAGCCCTAGGTAAGATAACTAACTCCAAATCGACCCTCATGAGATATTGAGGTAAATTGGTAGGTTCAATTACAGCTGGATACAGTAATACTGCACCAAGAATCTTACATTCTCCAACTTTAAGCTCAATGAAAAACCTTGTCAAAGTATCTAACCAAACAAGTATACTTCAATCTAAATAACACTCGCTTAGACAACAGGTTAGGCTACATGAATCACATGTTCGACATAGCATTTTAAACTAAGATAGAAACGTGCAGTTTTACTCAGGCAAAGATCCTTTTTGGTGTATCTAGTGGGAGAAACAATAAGAAAGAGGCGACCAGAACTCTACCCTAACACATTGAAAGCTTCACTCTTGATTGCGTCTAATATAAACTTCTACCAACTTCTAAAATCAGCCTAAAGAAAGATATCTCAAACAATCAGTAAGAAAAAAATAAAAAAATGTTCTGAAAGGCTGAAAAATGACACTAAGAAGTTTCTACAATAATTGGTTTCTTTCACTCCATCTAAGCATAATTTGAACAACAAATTCATAATTCTCTCTCCACTCCGTATTCCGTACAATAGATTCATAGCAACTTAGTTCCATTTCCCTGTGTGTCCTTCGATTCTAAATGTGATTTTACATCTACATAAAAATAAACAAAATAATCAATGTCTAATGAGAGAAAATAGTTTATTTACCTAGGTAAGTCTGGATAGATTTCTGAAGGTCTCCATACTTTTTAGGTGAACATTCCTTGAGCATAGACTCAAAAGCTCGAGTAAGAAAACCACCAGCGGCACCCGCCATTGTTTAACTTCTGCCGCCACCACCACCTCTATACAAAATCTTGTCTCACTTTACCTAAAAACAATGTCAAATTCTGTATCATCAGTAACGAGAAAAATGATTATAAACAAACAAACAAATCATCATAATGTGGCAATTCCAAATCTCTAAGTTAAATTAGTGAGCAAACGCAAATAATAGTTTAGATCCTTGAAGAAAAAATAATGTAAGAAGAAAGAAGAAGAAATCATTATTCCGGATCTTAATTTTATAAATCAAACTGAAGAAATGAGTGAGAAAAGATCTACTACTACCAGATTAATGGTTCGGATCCAAATCCAACATAAACCCTCCTTTCTCAGATTTCTTCTTCTTCAGTGTATGTCGGAGATCGATGAAGGAAGTGATTTAGAGGGAAGGAAATGTATGGTCTGATCAGTTTATTTTGACCTCATCAACCCAGAGAGAGAGATCTAAATCTGCAATTCGAGAGGGTATCTTGACCACGTTTGACTAATTGTTGACTTTCTGATTTTTGTTTTAAGAGTCTGTCTGACAAACCACTTGGAAGTGAATAATAGATTAGTTTCGGGAGAGACTCAACCTTCCGGAATGCAGCGTACATATTCTCTGATGAAAGCTGAAGGAGTTGTTATAATTAATCCACAAAAAAATAAAACTGATATCCAAATTAATTTTTAATTTTTCGGCAAAATTAAATCAAAAAATATCTAACATGAGCCCGAGATCTGTAATTGACTATATTGCATGTGAATATTAGATGTATATTAACTGAAAGAATGCGAACAAAAGTGAAAATTTGGTCATTTTTCATTTTGGTTCTTATTATCGTGGCCTCGGGTTTGAGAATTGCTTAATTGTTTTGAGCTCATACGAGGAAACAGCCTCGAGTACTCAAAATATCTTTCCTTTTCAATTAGGTGTCCAGTTTACATATCGATTTTAAATGGGAGAAAAAATAAAGACATAGTAGGGGTGGCTTTATATTTAAGTTTTTCATTCTCTAATTGATGAAGGTACAAACTTAATTCAACTTAGGTGCTCAATTACCTTCATTCTGAAGTTATTTAATTTACATTATTGAATTTCAAGGTTTGTCTTGATAGTGAGAAAATATTTGTTATCTACTCAATTTAGGTTTTGGAATACATTTATTCATGGTTTGCAGGATCAAGGCTGAGAAGCGCCTTTTGTAATTGGGTTCATTACTTATGAAAGTGCAAGTTGTTATATGGTTGTAGACTTGTAGTTATTATAGACCAACTTCCTTGTATTAAGGATAAGCTTACCGCATTGTTTCTAGGGGATTTTGTGCACTACTACTTGTAAATGCACAAGCTAATGTTTTAAGATAATAATTTTTAGTTCTCAATATATCTTGATTGAAATTCTAGATTATACGATGTCTCGTAATTGTTGTGATTGCTGACGAAATTGTTGTCGCTAAAAAAAAGAATATTGAAATCTGTTCAAAAGGATGTAGTTGTAAATCCTGAGCCAAAGGTGAAAATTGAAATTAGTCCCGATGTTGTAGAGTTTAAGAATGAAAACTTTTAAGATTTTTATTTTTCAAACCTTAACTGCATGCTACTGCCCCTACCACGGTAGGGGAAGAGGGAGCATGAGGCAAATGTCCTTACTTGTCCAAAGCAAAGTAAGTATTGAGCTATATTTTCAAAGCCCATTTCGAAAATATAAAGCAATTTGCCCCCACGGAGCAAAGCCCAAGTTCATTATATATGAATCTTGTTTTGGGGCATAAAAATTTTTTGGTGGGCATACTATATAGAGACAAAATAGGGTTATTAAAAGTAATTCTTAAAGCCTCTAGCCATAGTTTTTTTATTATACTCACATTACCCTTATATAATTAGTGATCATTTTAATCATTAATATTTAATTAATAATGATTAGTATTAAAGTTAATATTTATGATTAATAATAATGATTAGTAGTTAACGTAATCATTGGTTTAAAAAATTATAATTAGTTAGAAGAAGTGAAGAAAAACCTAGGGTTATTGATGAAAATTTATGATTCAAATGAGGAAGTCGAATTTTCATCACGTAAAGTTCAAAAAATACACATTAACTTCGATTGAGATCTTGATATGGATGATTTTTGGATTATGGGAATGATTTTTCTGAAACTTAAACACAAACTTAACTTCAAGTTCAAAATAATGATTTTTATGAGCCAAATCCCGAAGATGAATACATGGTTGAGGAACCCATTGCTAATAACACTCAGTTATGGTGTTAGATAAGGTCTAATCTCGTTTTTGTAGGGTGAATTAATCGAAAAATGGTTTATTTTAAGAGTTCAGCTTATCAGATTCTAGTTCGGCTGAAAAATATTAGCCGAATCGCTCCCTCAAGAACAGTTCGGTTGTTTCGATAAGCATTAATTATCATCCGAACAATGTATTTGTAATTTTCCGCCAAGGGACAATTTTGTGTTCGGCTGAAAACTCTTTAGCCGAACCACATTTTCAAGAACAGTTCAACTATTTCGATGAGAACTAATTATCAGTCGAACATTGTATTTGTAAATATCCGTCAAGGGACAATTCTTAGTTCGGGTGAAAATTGGTTCCAAAAACCAGCCGAAAAGTAAGATCATTTTTTTTCGTGGGTCTTAGTGAGTTGTTCGGCTAAAATTTGAGTCAGCCGAACCTAATGTTAGGTTTACTTAATCACTGGAATTTTTCCCACGAGGCTTGTTTGGTTTTGGAATTTGTAAAATCATCTCATTGAATCGAAAGGGCATACATCTTTCATAACGCTAATTAGAGGAAATGAGATAGAATACATCATTAGATTACACTTAAAACACTTAAAAGTATAGGTTGAAATCACAAATGGCACTTTCTTCCAAAATACGATAGCAATCCTCATGCCTAAACGTTTTGCCATGGATAGTTTCATATATGTCGAGAGCCATCACCCACTGAAAAAGAAAAATCAATTGTAAGTTTGAATGTTTGAAAACTATTTTTGATGAACGACTTATTAATTGGCATACTTACTTTTGTCACACCGGAGTTGGTGGGATGAGCTTCCTTTAGAACTTTTATTTCCTGTTTCAAAGCTTCCAATCGCTGAAACAGCTTTTCAAACCTTTTCTTAATGCCTTTGAACGTTCTATGATTATGATTTTTGTCTAATCCTACAAAAATATTAAACAAACGCTTATACCAAGAATCAAATGTCTGATCCACCATCCAATCTTCATTAACGTGTTCGTTACTGTGGGTAATATACGTTTTATCGTACTCGTGTTTGGTGATTGTAACCCAAGCTCTAACAATTGCAACATCTTCTTCGGTAGTGTATGGAGTTACCATATTTAGTGCTTGAGAGGGATGAGTGAGAATGAAAATTAGATTGAGAATGAAAGGGATAGGTGAGAAAGGGATAGGTGAGAATGAAAGGGACATGTTTCCTTTTATAGGTTTTAATTACCCAACTGATAGATTTTCAAAGAAAAAACTGTTGGATGACTTAGTCAAATTAAAATTTTGATTTAAAATGTTGCCATTGTTTCCCAACATCTATTTTTTAGAAATGTTTGGCTAATAATGTTTTTTCAGTTTCAACCGAACCATAGATTTAATGAAGTTCGTCTGATTTATGAAATTACAGTTTTCAGTCGAACATTACTCTGATAACCACATTTTTTTCTTTTGTACTTTGTTTGACTAATAATTGTTTTTCGATTTCAGTTGAACCATGGATTTAGTGAAGTTCGTCTGATTTATGAAATTTCAATTTTTACCCGAACATTTACTCCGGTAACCAAATTTTTTCCTTTGAACTGTTCGACTAATATTTTTTCCTTTGAACTGTTCGACTAAAATACGATAGCAATCCTCATGCGTAAACGTTTTGCCATGGATAGTTTCATATATGTCGAGAGCCATCACCCACTGAAAAAGAAAAATCAATTGTAATTTTGAATGTTTGAAAACTATTTTTGATGAACGACTTATTAATTGGCATACTTACTTTTGTCACACCGGAGTTGGTGGGATGAGCTTCCTTTAGAACTTTTATTTCCTGTTTCAAAGCTTCCAATCACTGAAACAGCTTCTCAAACCTTTTCTTAATGCCTTTGAACGTTCTATGATTATGATTTTTGTCTAATCCTACAAAAATATTAAACAAACGCTTATACCAAGAATCAAATGTCTGATCCACCATCCAATCTTCATTAACGTGTTCGTTACTGTGGGTAATGTACGTTTTATCATACTCGTGTTTGGTGATTGTAACCCAAGCTCTAACAATTGCAACATCTTCTTCGGTAGTGTATGGAGTTACCATATTTAGTGCTTGAGAGGGATGAGTGAGAATGAAAATTAGATTGAGAATGAAAGGGATATGTGAGAAAGGGATAGGTGAGAATGAAAGGGACATGTTTCCTTTTGTAGGTTTTAATTACCCAACTGATAGATTTTCAAAGAAAAAACTGTTGGATGACTTAGTCAAATTAAAATTTTGATTTAAAATGTTGCCATTGTTTCCCAACATCTATTTTTTAGAAATGTTTGGCTAATAATGTTTTTTCAGTTTCAACCGAACCATAGATTTAATGAAGTTCGTCTGATTTATGAAATTACAATTTTCAGTCGAACATTACTCTGATAACCACATTTTTTTCTTTTGTACTTTGTTTGACTAATAATTGTTTTTCGATTTCAGTTGAACCATGGATTTAGTGAAGTTCGTCTGATTTATGAAATTTCAATTTATACCCGAACATTTACTCCGGTAACCAAATTTTTTCCTTTGAACTGTTCGACTAATATATTTTTTTCAATTTCAGCCGAACCATGTATTTACTGAAGTTCGGCTAATCTGTAAACTTACAATTTTCATCCGAACTTGACAATATTATGAAAAATCCATCTTTTGATATGGTCGGCTAATAATTTTTTTTGAAATTTCAGCCGAACCTGTTAAAATTTACTTGTTCCTTCTGCAATTTTGTTATTCATCTCTAACAATAAACCCATAATTAGTTCATAAAATCCTAATTAATTAATGAACTACTAAAGCAAAGCATTAATGTTTACGTTGCCGGAAACCAAATATAGTTTAATAAAAAGATCTTGAAACAACTAAACCAAACTGAAAACCATTTGTTAAGATGTTACAAATTGAGAATGTAATGAATTCATTCACTTTCAGTGGCGGAACTAGGAGTCCACAAAAGGGTGGCTTGACTAGATTTCAACCTGGGCGCAAGTCTAAAAGTTTGCCTTGAAAATTTTCTAAAATAAAATAAGCTTGTAAAAAAAAATTATATGGGCTTTTGAGGGGGGCTTGAGCTTGGGTAAGCCAGTCTCTAGTTCCGCCCCTATTCACTTCCATGACCACAACCACTTCCACGACCCCCACGACCTATTTTGGCACCATTTCCGCTTGTACCTTCACTTTCTTGGCGTGGCCTCTTGGTCACCAACCTTTGTTCCTCCGGCCCCGCGTCTTTGTTGATGATTCCGTCCCACTTGTTATAGAGGTATTGTTGTTCATCATATGACATAGTTTTTTTACAAAGTAGTTTCTCCTTTA
>JAJJMC010009576.1:1235545-1254695 GCA_023531435.1 Papaver californicum
GACTTCTTTTTCGTCTCCACATCATTTTGCTTTGACCTTTTAGCCTCTACACGAGCTTGAATTTTCTTGTTAATGATGTACGGATGAAAAAATTTCTTATACCAATAAATGTACCCCTCGACAACTTCACGGGGATCCTCCCGCAAAGGTTCCAAGAGACACATATTAAACTTGTTATCTTCCAACTTGTTCCAAAACCCAATGGTTGTTTGAGATTGTAGCTAGGAGTCCATTATGAGGTGGTGCTTTTAGTTCCATTAGAACCCTTTGGCAACAACTCGAACTTACCTTGCCCCAATGGGATCGTTTGGATGGAACTTAATTGACGAAGTACTCGGCGAGGATCATATATTACAAATCCACCGGGATAAAACAATGGTCCATAGTACATCCCAACACCCATTTGTGCATTTAGAAAAACTTCGTTGAAGGGTTCATCGTTCTTCATATATGGGTCAAATTCAACGTCGCTTCCATCCAAACCATCTAATTTCTCTTTCAAACTTATAAGCGCCTCATTCTTTTTATGCTTATTGACTTCCTTGAACTCATATTTGGCCGAAGTAGGCAATTGATCATCAAGCCACTTTACTAACCAAATTCAATTTCAGAAAATGATCATAAACCCACACCTAGATCAACAATATAAGAAAAATTCCCGAATTAATACGGAAATATCATAAAGGAAACAGGTCAAAGCTTAACATTTGTCCAATAGAAAGATCTTAGATTATCAGACAACTTTTATATCGTATATATTTACCTGAAGAAGGCTGAAATTACCTCCAATGTTTGTGCCCCTTAACCTAGAGGCCGTCGTAAGATTGTTTAGTAGGAAAGCAAGGGCAGTGGTTCCCCAAGAGAACTCGCTAGGGGTCGGAAGATCCTTTGAGCCTTCACCTTGTTTCCTGTGAGGTCGGGAAAGACAGTTATCACGAGAGTACACAACAAGTACCCCCTTGCAGTTTGCTTGATAATATCAGCGTTCAACACCAAGGAACCATCTGCAACTCTCGCTATTGTCTTATCAAAATAACTCTTCAAATTGGCCAACTTGACCTGCTTCAACTTTCTTGGTTTCACCTGTTGCCAAGGTCTTGATCCACATAATCCACATCTTTCTTTGCACAGGAGAACTCCAATTCCGTCATGCCTTTACTCTAACCAATAGTTTATTCAGCCAACACATAGAGCTGGTCCCAATTCATTTCATAGTAGTTGGCATCGATGTTTTTCCCAGTAACCTGAAGTTTAGCAATTTTCTTCACATCATTGGGGGTGATTCTCATCTCATCGAATGGGAGATGAAAGGTGTACGTCTATGGGGAGAATCTCACACAAAACAAGGACACGATAATTGAATCACATTCACTTTGTGCGTAGTGAATAGTCGTCCATAAGCCCGATGATTTTACTACAGCCCTCTAGTATCTCAAAATTCTTGTGGCATCCGGTGAGCAGGAGTTTTGTAGATTCTCTTCGCCCAGGACTCGGCGTAACCAATCGGGACCTCTCCTTTATCTTTCGGAGTACCATGGGGTAGGCGGTCCTTACGAGGCTTTATTACATTGTTCTCATTTGGAATGTGTTTCCCCGTATCCCACCTTGTAGGAAATATTTTTTTTTTCTTTTTGTTGTTGTGGTTGTTGTTGTTGTGGTTCAAGGACCCTTTTCCCCCTTTTTGTTATGGTTCATCTTCTTGTTCACTATCACCATCATCATCTTCTCTTCCTACTCCTACTTGTGGTACATTATCTTTCGTATCTTCAAGCTCTTCTTCTTCTCTATCTATCTCAGACCTTGGTTCACTAATAACTAGAGTATTTCCCCTCTTATTGCCTCTCAATCTTTTGTTGCGGCCTCCTCGTGGCTCGAGAGTTTTAGAAGAAGAAGGAGTTACCTCCATGTTCATTCATATACCTTTACCTCGGTTCCTAGCGCACACAAAGAATATATAAAAACTAATTAATACTCCAAACAAAAAATATTTGATAGCAAATTGTAATGCTCGGCTATCCCGAGCTTTTGTTTTTTCAATCGAACATTTATACTAGTGAAATTTAGAAGGATACTTACATTGTTCGGTTAAAATTAGAAATTATCTAATCAGCCGAACTTGCAACCTAACATATATTGATGTCCACAGTGAAATTTTCGAATCATTTTTCAAATTTCAATTTTCAGCCGAACATCTACTTAACAAATATTGATGGCATTACTGATTTGTTCGATTGATTTTTGAAATTTCAATTTTCAGCCGAACTGTTCTTCAAAAGCTTTAGAATGAGGAACTTTAAATGTTCGACAAAAATTCTATTCAACATATAAAATTTTTTAAGCGACTCACCATTTAAAACTGAAAAAAAAACCTAACTTTTTTTATCGATTTAAACCATAAATCTCAATTGCATGCTACGAAAAAATATATGGGTTTGTGGAACATACCTCCGAATGTACATGTTGAGGTTTGGTTCTCCCTCTCCACCCTCCCTTTCTTCTTCTAATTCAATTTCGGGTTCCACTCTTTCAACTTCTTCTTCTTATTGTTCTTCAATTCGTTTCTTCGATGTCTTGCGACCGGTAGGATTCTTCATACGACCCATCTTGTAGGTTTGTAGTTTTGTATAATCGATGATTAAGGTTTTACGGATCGACGATTAATTGACGACGATGAAATTTGAAAATCGGGTTTTTTTTTTCCTCCTCCGGTGAAGAAGAGACGAAAAGGGAAAAATAGAAAATATTTAAAACTAATTTGGGTTGATTTAATTTTAATTTTGTAACTGATTTGTGGAAAATTAATTAGGAGCATAGGGTAATTTAGTAATTCCAAAATTTAAAAGGTATCTTAGTAATTGACCCACCCATTAGACATCCCTTATAAATTATTCTAGATAACCTTAGTGTTTTATATGCTTAGTAAAAATCTTATATGTCCAAAAATAGGATTCTTTTATATAGTTGTAGATCTATTTTCTACTTTAGAATATCCAATTTATTACTAAAGCCTATTATGTATTGTACCGAGTCATCAACAATTTCATCCACTCATCCATATTTTTTCCTGCAAAAAACGCTTCAGAAATAATCTATTCTTTTGTTATCGGTACTCGCATTTGATACTTACCTTCCATGTTATGTAATATTAGATTTGACTTTCCTCAGTTTTTACTATTTTTCTGTTTTTTAAAAATTGAGTTATTTCAAGTTTGCACAATTCTTAAGACAATGAGAAGACAATATATTTTTAGATATTTTTTTCAATTATACCATTAAGATGATAAAATAGTAC
This sequence comes from Papaver californicum, assembly GCA_023531435.1. NCBI lineage: Eukaryota > Viridiplantae > Streptophyta > Magnoliopsida > Ranunculales > Papaveraceae > Papaver > Papaver californicum. Next base: position 1,238,838 of record JAJJMC010009576.1, read on the forward strand.
TCCCTCTGTTTTTAGAAAAGTATTACTATCACTTTTGTAGAAAAGAAGGAGTATAATTTAGAAGTGACATATCTCTCACACTATGCCATAAATATTTGTAAAACTTATATTAGGGTTGTCAATAGGTCTGGGTCCTTCCGGGTACCACTAGACCCGGACCCTACTTATAAAAGTCGGTTCCGGTTTCTAACGGTTCCGGGTCCGGTTCCTAATTCATTGGACCCGAAACCGGACCCGATTAAAAACTTAAATACCCGTCGGATCCGGATATTTAACGGGTCTTCTAAAATCAACTATAAATTTTTTTGAATTCTTTGTATGGGTTTGATACGAATTTTTTCATATAAAGTTATTGTTACATGTATGTAAATGTTCAAATTAAATATTAAATCTAAGAAAAAAAATGAAAAAAAGAATCTAAACAAAACTAGACGAAATCTTTAAATTTTAGGTAAAATTAACAAACAAATGACAAAAATTCGGGTACTCGCCGGGTAATATCCGTCAGGACCCGTTAAGATTTCGAGTCCAATCAGGTAATATCCATCGGGTCTGAAGTTGCTAATGGGTCCAACTTTAGAACCCATACCCAATTCACCTAGTTCCAGATAACGGTATTCATTGACAACCCTACTTTATATCGTTGGAAATCATTTTAAAACACTACGTAACAAACATGACTATCAAATTATACATATTTGTATACTAACGATAATTAATTAAAACACAAAAACACTTTTTTATCTAATGAAATAGGTCAATATTTAACAAACAAAATTCTAAATTAAGTAGCTAAATTTATAAGAAACGAAAGGAACATTAACTTTCGAAGGTAGTTTATTGGTTTACATTTTTTTGTTTGACACTTTGGAAGCTTTTACCTCCACCGACCACCATCGGTCCATCTATTTACACCAGCGACCGACCGACCGATAAAAGGGCTAACTTGGGATTAGCCCAGGTAGCTACCAGGCCCATGTGTACTAAATTTGTTCATATTTCAAATTTTCTATCAGCTTTCCTTGTCCCTGTATATTTGAGAAGCTTGATTTAGGAGCTCCTTAATTCATGAAGGGGCTCCTCATGTGAAGACAAAATAGAGACATCAAAAACACCTTATCTCTGATATTTTTATAATGATTAAAATACTCCTGATTAGTTAGTATTAGTAAAACTAATTAGCTAATATATTATTTTATTATAATTAATATTAAATAATTTTATACTTAATCAAATCAAATCAAAAAAATTCTTTTTGGTTTGGTGGGAAGAAAAATTAGAGGAAACGTAAAATAATTTTCTAGAGTTTTTAAAAAAACCCTAGATTTTGATTCAATCAACCAGAGTAGTGAGGTATACCTCTAACTTAAACTCTTGGTCTTTTAATGACTCAAATTTAATGAAATTACGTTATAAAAGATGAGTTTTTTTTTTATTCAGAGAATTTTACGGTTGGGTTTTCATGTTGAACCCAACCGTAAACACCATTTACGGTTGGGTGTTCTTTCCAACCCAACCGTAACCGCTTGTTCAGGGATGAACTACGAATTTTAACAGTTTTACGGTTGGGTTTTGGTATCGGACCCAACCGTAAATAATCTAAAAAAATATATTATCCAGGATGATTTACGGTTGGGATTTGCCAATCAACCCAACCGTAAAAACCAATTTTAGCTTACAATTTCATCCAATATTTACGGTTGGGTTTAGGCTTCCCAACCCAACCGTAAAACATCTTTTGGACCATTGAGTTTAAGGTAAAATTGGGGTTTAAAAATCAAATTTTTAAACTTATTCAATCATTTTAACTAGATTGAAGGTAAATCGGGTCATTCAAACAAAGAAAAACCGAAAACAACACAAGTACTAGAATCCAATTCTGAATGATCCAGGAATATTTACGGTTGGGTTTTCAGCCAAAACTCAACCGTAAATAGCCGTTTTAGTTTTAGTGGATGATCATTTACGGTTGGATTTTGTAATCGAACCCAACCTTAAATGATCATCTTCATCCCCTTTATCCCACATTTTGTATTCATAAATCAGATTTTTATTTGGTTTGGTTAGTGGAAAAAGTAGAAGAAAGAAAAGAGAGTTTTTGGTTTTTTTGAAAAGCCCTAAATTTTGATTTTCTTAACCAAGATGAGTGATTCTAGTGACAAATTTGTGGAGGGTGAATCCTTGTATGATTTTCAAACCAAATTTTACATACCCATTGATGGAGACCCAACTGTATATGATTATTTGGATGATAGAGAGGTTTTAAGTCAAAGTTGTGATGGTGAATCTCAACCAAATGGAGAAACTAGTCGTCAAACTGAAGATTCAATTGGCGAGAGTAGTCAGGTATACCTTTAACTTAAACTCTTGTTGTTTTTGTTGCTCAGATTTTATGAAATCACGTACATAATAATGATACTTTTTGTGATTCAGGTAGTTTTACGGTTGGGTTTTCTTCTCAAACCCAACTGTAACCGTACTTTTCATGGAGGAAAAGTACACCGTAACAGTTTTACGGTTTGGTGTTTAGCACCGACCCAACCGTAACTCATTATGTGCATGGGTATTTATTGCACTAGTTACGGTTGGGTTCGACTCTTGATACCAACCGTAAAACTGTTAGGGATGTCTTCTTTTCTTTTTACGGTTAGGTTTGAAGCCACAACCCAACCGTAATTTCCTCTACGGTTGGGTTCGACGCTCATAACCTAACCGTAAAATTATAGTTTCTAGTGTTTTGTTGCCTAATGCCTTGATATTTTTTGTTCATCTCGAGATTGTACCTCACCCAATGTATGCTCAGCCTCCTTCAAATGATATTCAAACTAGAGATACTACAGGTCACTATTTGAACGACTTGGTAGGTTACAGATAAGTTGTTAATTCCTTTGGACAATATAGCTAACTTTTTTTTTTTTCTAACTTTGTGTTCTTGGACCATGTAGACATGGGATAAAAGAGATGATGCAAAGAAATGGGCTAGAGAACATGGCAAACTCATCATGTGTGTGATTGTTTGTAACAACCAACAAAAAGACAACCGCTTTCAAATGGTTTGCGAGTGTAGTGGATTTTATACAAGTCATGCGAAGAAGGGTACTGAGTATGTAGGAAAGACGAAGAGGAAGTCAAAAAATTTCACTAAGAAGACGTGATGTCCTTTCAAGCTTCAATTTCATTCCAACAACGAGAATAAGTGGTTCTTATCTAGAGTTGTATGTGGTCGTCACAACCACCTACCACCAGAGACTTTGTTAACACATCCTTCTGCGGGACGGCTCACCGAGGAAGAAAAGGCCATCGTAGGCGACATGACGGAAAAGCGAATGAAACCCATTGATATCCTCGGACACTTGAAGAAAATAAACCCAAAGAATGTCTCTACGTTGGAGAAAATCTACAACGCCAAATCCAAGTTGAAGAGTGAGAAATGGCAAGAAAGGGACCAAATCCAACAACTTATGTACTTTGGGGAGAAGCACAAGTACACCATGTTCCACGAAGAAGATGAGAATAAAGAAATAAAACATACTCCCTCCGTTTCTGGAAAAGAGTTACTATCACATTTCCAATTTGGCCTATTTTTAGGCTAAAATGAAAAAGTGATAGTAACACTTTTCCAGAAACGGAGGTAGTATTATATTGGCTCATCCCGAGTTTATGAAGGTACTCCCATCAAGTGCTTCTAATGGATTGCACGTACAGAACTAACAAGTATGATCTCCCGGTCTTGAATTTTATCGGACAAACTTCTACCAAGTCCCGGTTTAGGGTTGCCTTTTGCTTCTTGAGAGACGAGCTCGAAGAAAGCTATGTTTGGGCATTTGAACAAGTTAAATTATTCTATGTTGAAGGATATACCCCAAGGTGATTATCACCGACAAAGAACAAGCCTTGATGAATGCCATAGCAAGGGTATTCCCGGATGTTCATCATATTTTTTGCACGTTCCACTTGTGGAACAATATTCAAAGTGCAAATCGATTATTCGGCCAACAAAGAAAAACGAGATGGAGAGAATTAAGAAATTACCGGTACCTCAACAAGAAAAGGCCAAAGAAAAATTCGAGGAAGATGACAAGTTGACGGAACTAAAATGGGCTAGTTCCCAAAGTGAATGGGACGTTTTGACATGGTCTATCACCAAGGAAGATTATGAAGAAAATGTTCGTATGTTATGCTTGCATTGGAGAAATTATCCAAGAGTTTTGAAGTATTTGATGGACCATTGGTTGAATCCGCACAAAGAGAAGTTTGTAGCGGAGTTCACAAACCAATATAAGCACTTTGACAACCAAGCTACAAGTACCGCGGAGTCATCTCACAACCGAATGAAGAAGAAGTTTCATAGTTGTGATGGTGGGTTTGTTACGGTCTTCGAAGCGATGCACGATTATTTCCTCCGTGACCTTGATAGAGCTAAGGAACTTTTCAAAAAAAACCGATGTAGAAAACACACAATTTATAAAGACGACCCATGGCTCGAAGGAATTTCTTATAAGGTGTCGCATTGCGCAATTGAGAAGATAATGTACGAAGTTAAGCATTATAGGTTGGGCAACTTGCACGGAGAAGAAGAGTGCGCTTGTCCTAACATGTCAAGTTTGGGACTTCCCTGCCGGCATATGATGGCAAAGTACGAAGAAGACGGTGTGATCCCAATTCAAGATATTGATCCGTTTTTGCAACAATTGTCTTTCGATGAACCCTTCGTCGAGCAAGATTTTGGTGCATCGTTTGCCGATACCCACGTTGGAAAAGCTCTAGCCGAGAAATACGACACATTAAATCGCACGCAAAGGCAAATATGGTTGAGTAAGTTGAGTAACTTCGTGTTTCCTTACACAAGGTACGATGTCAAGGAACCAAATAGAGGGAAGAGAAAGGGTAGGCCTTCTACGAAATAAAAGAGGGTTGTGGGACGGAAAAAAAGCTAGGGAATTGTTGGAAAAATCGAAGAAAAGAGACCCTTCAGCTTTTGAGCATTTGCAAAAGGAATATGAAGCGGAGGATAAGAAGGAGGAACAAGGGGGACCAAGCCTAGTAGATATTAAAGGAAAAGGTCCCGCACTGCCCTCTCAAGAAAGTTCAACAATGGAAGTTGGTGCCAAGGGAAAAGTTCCCGCACACCCAAACTAAAGAAGAGTTAATATGAAAGAATTAACAAGAAGAAAATAAAATGTTAAAGGAAATACATAAGTGGTTGAAGAGCCGCATACGATCTGGATTACAAGAGGATTGATGCAAGCACCATCTAACTTTTCAAGAAATGAGAATGGTAAAATCGTCCGAACCGAGCACATTATATATGAAAATTATATGTTATGCTTTCCGGCTTTTTTCGTGAATACATAAAGGCCACCGACGATTTACCCGGTGATGGTAATTGTGGTTACCATGTATACATCGAGCAAGTTGGACCATTTAGCGAAGCAAAAGAGTTGGGTTTGGACGAATGCACTTATGTAACGCATAGGTCCGCGGTTGAACTACGTTCTTACCGGATTTATACAAATCAATGATGAGTGAAGCGGGAGAAGAAGAGTCGTTAAACGAGCAGTTCATTGCATTCAAAGACGTTTAATAGGCAACAAGAATTTGACTAGCGAGTATTGGATGAGCATGCCAATATATGGCCAAATCCTCGTAAACGCTTTTAATTGCGTCATCCATTATATCTCATATGGATTTAATCATACATTTGCACCAACAAGAACAACCTTTGTCGAACAATTGGCTAAGAGAAGATGTGTGATTGGGATGGTGCAAAATTCCCATTTTGTCGGTCTCAAGTTGAAATAAGGAATCCCATTACCTCCGTTAAGGAGATACGACGGCGCAATCGCCTGGTTTTGGTGTAACCGGTTCGAGTGAAGTTTCTGTGGAACACATTACGACTATCGCGTTTTCAATTCACATGATTGTTTCTGGCTCGGAGTCGGAATGATAATATTATTGACTAAATGTAATATTGGTAGTGACAATATCATATGTATTTTGGAGGAATCATAATATGAATAGAGTATTTTGGAAAATAAAATTGTTATATTTTACGGATGGGTTCGACCTTCGAAACCCAACCCTAAATGTGTCTGAAAACACACAATTAATGTAAACATCCATTTCTCATTACTTAGACCAAATTACAACCCATTAGACCATTATTCCATAGAAAATTGAAATTACCACCAACAAAACCAAATTCCATTATAAAAGAACTAATAAATAGGTTTGCGAGTGAGCAAAAATTCCTTTAGGATGTGGTAATGAGGTGGGTATAAAAATGACCATATTTTCCATCTCCTCCATTCCTGAATAGATCTCTCTAAAACCTCATCTTTGGTTTCACCCCTAAGTCGTAGTTGAACAATAATACGAACTAATGCCATAAATTCTTCAACTTTTCGGTGTATAGTGCCATATCGACAAACCAACTTGACGTGATCACGGTTATAAGGGTTGTCGGTTTCAGAAAAAAAAAATTCATAGATTGTTTACCAATAACTCTGACTCGTTATACCACTTTGCCTTCGTTCTTCTCCTCTTTTTGGATAACATAATACATAGTTGCGGCAAATACATAAATCTTCATCCAAAGTAAAATCAGGATTTTGAACCCCAGGTTGAGCCATAATCTAGTATGTTAGAGTAATAGTTTTGTTGGAGATGATTGTTGTAAAAGAAGTAAGGTTCTATTTTTTTAATTTTTTTTTTGATGGGTTTGATATGTACTCAACCATTTGACATGTGTAACGACTCTATTTCAAAGAATGGGTCGTACAAGGTTCCAACAGCTATATTTTTTCAAACCAACAAGGCCTTCAAAATTGAAACAAAAGATTCTTGAAAAGGATTGTACCGGTTGGGTTGGACTCAGAAACCCAACCGTAAAACTGTAGGGAAATAAAGGCCAGGTTTACGGTTGGGTAGGGTCCTGTGGACCCAACCGTAAACCTTTCACTAAACATTTCATCCAGTTTTACGGTTGGGTTTTTGAGTCAAAACCCAATCGTAAATGTTCCTGTTAACTTATTTTTGGAATTTCAATTCACTCCTGATTGGGTTTAAAAATCAAAACTTTAAACTTATTCATTCTATTTTACTAGTTTTAAAGTAAAAAGGGTCATTCAAACAAACAAAAACTCAACCGAACGCAAACACTCCAATACAACTTTTGAGTTAACAGGAATATTTTCGGTTGGGTTTTGATCCAAAACCAACCGTAAAACTGTCCTTCTTAAAGCTTTTGGTTGGTCTACGGTTGGGTATGGACTTGTGTCCCAAACGTAAATGAACCTGGGATACACTTATGAAATAGAAGAGTAGGCAAAACCTTATTTTTAACATTAAATGAAGATTACATTAGATGATTAGATGATTACAATAGATCATTAGATGATTACACTTAAACACTTAAAGATAATAGATGACATCAAGATAGGTACTTTGTTCCACAATACGATAGCAATCCTCATGCGTAAACTCCTCCCCATGTTTGATTTTATATTGCTCCATAGCCATCACATGCTGAAAAAAATAAATCAATTATAACTTTGAATTTTTGAAAATTCTTTTTAATGAACGATTTATTAATTGACACACTTACTATTTCCACGTTGTTTTCGGTGGGAAGTGTTTCTTTTCTCAATTTCATTTCCTGTTTTAAGTTCTCCATTTTTTCAAACAACACCTCATACCGTCTCTTGATGCCTCTGAACGTCCTCCGATTTTCATTCCCGTCTAATACCACAAAAATTTGAAACACACGCTTCCACCAAGGATGGGAATTCTGACCCACCATCCAATCTTCATGTGCAACAGCGTGGTTATTGTTGTTATAGAGAGCTCTATCGTAATCGTGCATTATCATCGTAAGCCACGCTCGAACAATTGCAACATCTTCAGCATTAGTGTAAACCATTTTTAGTGCTTCAAAGGGTATGGTGAGAATGAGTTGGAAAGTCTAGAATTAGAATGAGAATGAAAGGGATAGGGAATAATGAGAAAGTGAAAGGGAAAGGTTTCCTTTTATAGTGAAAAAATACCCAACGACTAGATTTTCAAATAAAAGATCCGTTGGGTTTGTGTACTTTAAGGAAACACAAAAACTGACAGGTTTATGGTTGAAACTTGTTTAGTTACGGTTGGGTTGTCCAACCGTAAATAATCCTCAACAATTTTTTTAACTAACCAGAAGAATTTACGGTTGGGTTTTACAATCGAACCCAACCGTAAATAATCCTCAACACAAAAATTTGACATATGCAAAATTATTTACGGTTGGAAATCAGAATTAAACCCAACCGTAAACTTTGATCTTCATCTCCTACCTTTAAATATACGGTTGGGTTTGTTTAATAACCCAACCGTAAAACGAAGAACAAACCATTTACGGTTAGGTTTTCCAATCGAACCCAACCGTAATTTTTTCTGTAACCCAAGTTCTTCATTAGTTTGTTTAGTTTTATCCGGATTGTCATCACTAGTACCTTCTACACCTTTAGTAGGATTCTTCATCACAAAATTTAGAGTTTAATTGATAACGAAATTTTGATTCGATAGAGAAATTCGGTTAAAATGGAGAAGGAGGAGATATGAAGGGAAAGGGTAAGGTTTTGTTTTGTTTAGGTTTTAATTGATTGAAGGGTAAATTAGACTTTTTCATTAATAGAAGGGTAATATGGACATTTAACATAGCCCATAAGACACCCCTTAATGGATTTTTGGGTCACCTTACCTCACATTGGAGCCCCTCTACAAATGTGGGAGCCCCTAAATCAAGTGAACACACTAACAACTGATAGACTTTTTACTTATTAGTCGCAGTGGCACTGCTTCGAATTTTAGTAAATCAAGTCAAGGAAAGGATTACATAATAACACTAGTTAAACAAAATATAATAAATTTGAGTTCCAAAAGTTTAAGATAGTATTTTCTTTGTTTCTAGAAAAATATTAGTATTATTTTTATAGATTTTTATAAAAATTGAGAAAAAAATTGAAGAAATGATGATCGAAGTTGAAGGAAATCAACCAAAAATCAAGCACATATGATATGTTGGGGTAGAGGGAAGAAAAGGTGTTTAAAATTCAAACCGACCATGTCCCATAGCCATCTTACAGTTGAAGATGGATAGCACCTACTATATACATGCGACTATACGAGTACGTCTATAGGTAGTGGCCACTCGAATCATGTGGCCATAGAATGCGGATAAACGAAAATCATGGCAGGACCACAATGGGGTCGGGTCGGTTAGTCAAAGCCCCTACGTTACGTCGTTGGCAAGACCCTACTGCACTACATACATAATAGTCCGTATACTTCCAAAAACATACTTTTTCTCTTTATTTTCATTTTACTCTGTTACATCACAGCTGGTCCAGTAGCTATTATACCTTTTCAGACTTATAATAACTATAGATAAAGGTAAATAAGTTTGAGAATGCTAGATCTATACGTAAGAATTTTGAGATAAAAATAGTGATTGTTCTGGGGTCATCGCTGGAAATTACTATTATTTTAGTAGCTGAAATTTGGGTCATGTAATAAGTATTGGGATTTACAACTGAAAGACACCGGCCGAAAGTCATTTTCAAAACAGATTTAGAAAATTTCTATCGTTTGATAACGAAATACTATGCCAAATCCGTCAGATACCACAATGTGAAATTCGTCACAACTATAAAGAATGCAATCAGACGGCAGATGGTCTTGTTAATCAGGCGGCAGATGTGATTCAGACATATAATTTATTAACGCATATATGGAACCATATAATCCCAAATTTTCTTACTCAAATTGTAATGAACGACTCTAGGGGTACCACATACCCACATGTAATTTCTTTTCAATTCCTAGTACAAATTATGATTTAAAAAAAATCATGGGATTGTTTTTTTAAAATGGTGAACGATGATAATATACGTAATACGAGGTCTGCATACTAAAATAAACTAAGGTGATCAAAATAAGGAACGCAATTGGGTGGAAATCTATCTAGGTAGCAGGCTACCCGAAAGTTGGATAACAAATAGGATGATAGGGGTTATAACTTCATCACATGATTTCTTCCTCATTTTCTTCTCTTCTCTTTTCTTTCTTAGCATAGTAAACCATCTAGTAACATTGAGAAATCTCATGTCTACATTGCTTACAGTTTATCAATTTGCTTGATTAGAAAAGATAGATTTCCTTACAGACACAATATGAGTATATATACTCTCTCAATACAAGACTCGATTCTCACACGATTCTCACGCACACGCTTACACAACACGCTCACGATACACTCATATTTCTCTCATGACTATTACATGTTATTACCCTCCCTCAAGCTCAAGGTGGCTTGAAGGGACAACTGAGATTGAACTCACAATACACTCACATTTATCTCATGCACAAATACCTAAAGATACCAACTGGAAATAGAAGATGAACTGTACCATAATGGTGTTGCAGAGCTTTAGTAGTTTTAACAACATCATCGACAATAAACACCAAGATAAAACCAGAAACAACAAGATAAAACCAACAAGGATCAATTATACCGACAGTAGTGAAACATCCAAGTTAATAATCAAAATCTGCAGTCACAAGGACACTTGGTCTGACAAGAGCATGAGTCACATTAAGAGAACTGCACCAACTCATTACCAACAAACAAACACAACATCGCTGCATCATATTGAATCATAACATCAACAACACATGCACTCCCACCAGTGAATAATATGAAAGGTGAAAACATTGGTGCAGTTTAGAAGAGACATTTGTTAAACCAAAGGAAAAAAGTGAGTAAATTGTAGATGTAGAGTACTGAAAATATCATAAGAAGCTGATGTGGCGAGTAACAATAAGTAGCTAAACCAAATAGGAGTTGCTTGTATTATTCATTAATACACTAACCTTGTAATTATTTGTTCAAATAACCTTGTAAATTGCACTCTTGTTGTGAACCACAGCTGCAATACTCAACTAAAGCATAACTTTGTTTCACAAAGATCCAATTGAAATAGTATTCCAAGTGTGGCAGTAGTGGATACATCAGCAGACATGAGACAATATATATAGTTGTTGCAGTAGGAGCAGTGAATGATAACCAAAAGCTGCAGTTACTTAATGATAACCTGAACAGATTCCATACTTGAATCCTTTTATTGCCAACGAATATAAGGACCTAACTAGGATAGAAAATCAAGCAGCATGAAAAGATAAAGAACCACAGGTTACACTCACCATTGAGTGCAGACTCAACAAAGAGAACTCCAACCTCTAAATCGGTACCAAACCAATTCCAAATCCCACTCTTTACTCTCGAATCCACCATTGAGACACGCAAGACATTCAAGACGACGTAAGTGAGGACCTTCCTGAAGTAAGAACTAATTCATGAAAATGAATATAAGCAATTTAAGCACTAGATTTGTGCAACAAAAAATTCACCAACAACAATCTCAACCTTTTACTGAAACTATTGAGTGGAACAACTTTAAGTTGTCATCTAACCAACATATTATGGTAGACTCTAACATGCTCCGGCCATATAACATCAGGAATCAAAAACATTAAATCGTGATTAAGAAATTATATGAAAATAACCTATTATGATGAAAAACTTAGTTTGAAGATAAAATTGAATGTTGTTGAGATAGTGATGTAGAAATTGAACATATCAAGTCAAGTATGAAGTAATCAAAAGATTGAAATAGAGATTATTAACAAAAATTCTATTTTAGCAGTTGAGGTTGAAGAATCAAGATCCATACCAAAATCAAAATGAATCCATGAATCCAGGAGCACAAGTGTGAAAACAAAATTTCATACCTAGGAATCATGCTTGATTATGTTTGAAGACGTAGCAGGTATCAAAACGAAAACCCTAATTTCTACCAAAACCTCCAGTAATTAACTCCAGACCGAAAACTCCATGAATCTTCACTAAAAACTTCATAAGCAGATGGAATTAAACCAAATTGTTGCTTGAGATAAACTCAAAAAACTTTGATGAATATAAACCAGCCTTTTAAGAGAGCGAATCTCGGAACAATACACCTAATTTTGAGATGGATGACAGAAAATCATAATCCAATTTCGATTCTAGCACCAGTAGAAGAAAATGAAGAACAACATCAGCGGTAAAAGATGAATTTAATGGTGGTGGTGGTGGTGATGAAATATCAGGAATCGCCAAAGATCGACGCTATTAAGATTTCGCTCTCTGATACCATAATAACATTGAGAAATCTCATGTCTACATTGTTTACAGTTTATCAATTTGATTGATTAGAAAAGATAGATTTCCTTACAGATACAGTATGAGTATATATACTCTCTCAATACAAGACTCGATTCTCACACGATTCTTACACACACACACTTACATAACACGCTCATGAATCAGTCACATTTCTCTCATGACTATTACATGCTATTACCATCTTCATTATCCTCTTTGATATGATTGTGACTATTTTGACTTTACTTCTATTTGTTCTACCTCACTTTTCCATCAACTTTAATGTTTACCTTTTCATCTTTAATTTGGGACTAGTCAGTAGGTGCAGATAACTAAGCAGACTCATAAAGGCTAGGAAACCTAGTTACGATATCCGGAGAATCTTGCACCCACTTTGATTTTGATATTCGCCTTTTTGATTTGATGAGCTAGGCGTTTGCTTGGTGGTGGTTGATTGTTAGTTAGGGATTCCTGGTCTTTCTGTTTCTCTACCTTGTCGATCAATAGTACGTACACTACATACATACATCTTAAGTAAGATGATAATAATTCATGAAGTGTTTCACTTTGACATGCTTTTAAAATTTGGTTGACTCTCTATGTATTGCCTGCCCTGGGAGTCTGGGACTTATATAGTGTGCATTGTATAAATTTTGGACAATAAAACACAAGTTAATTTTGTAAAAAAAACACATACACCAAAACCCGCAATCATGTTGTGCGACGATATGCTAAATCTCATATAATGTGTCCAAAGTTCTATTATGTCATAAACAGACTAGCACCTTTAGATGGTTATAAATATTATTTCTTCCGTTTCAGGAAAAGTGTTACTATCACTTTTGCTGAAATAAAGGTAGTATTATCGGTCGTTATAACAAACCGCCTGGAACATGACGTAAAAACATATTGCAAAACTGCACCGTACATACTTCTATACTTACGTAAGGCAGGCGTAATAAGATAAATCATGAATCAATCAATTATCATATTTGTTCTGGTACACGAAAGTTAAGAGACACAACTATGGATAATGAATGCATAAAGTTACTTTTTAACTTCTTTGTACATAAGTTTGAAATTTTCAGCAACACGACGATTTTGATAAAGAAAAAAAAATCTTTCAGTCTTTGGGACCCGTCCATTTAGTTGTACAATTCTAACACCTAATGTGCCCTCAAAAAAAAAAACTCTTTTGCTATAAGTTACAACTAGCACCGGATATCCCCGTCATCAATATAAGTTCTTTTTAACAATATATTTTTTTAAATTCTTGTTTGATCGGTAAATAGTACTCCCTCAGTTACAATAAAAATATTATTATCATTTTTTTATTCTAGTCTAAAAATAGGTTAAAATAAAAAAATAATAATAACATTTTTGTTGAAACGCATGCAGTATTAAAAAGCAACAGAGAGTCAAAAACCAACTGCATAAAAAATATAAATACAAAATACTAACCAAGGAAAGACAATACGACCACCTGACAGAAAAGAACAATAAAAACCAAAAAAAAAAAAACAAATAAGAGAAAAACGAAAGCTAAACCGTAACAACAGCCAACAAAGAGGCAAAAACATTTCAAGGTGGTTTGAAACAACATTCTTCCAATTTAGCATGAACTCTTTAAGCGAGATGTTCTCAAAATCTGGTTGTAGATAAGCCATAAGCTGTAGTATGCCTGATCTTTTGAATGAGCTTCGTTATTGTTTGAGACTTATGAATTAAACATTTATTTAAACAACGCTGGTAACGGAGTTACCAATTAGCTTGGCTAAGAGTTAACCATTCCAAAGTAAACAATTTGCTAAAAGATATCGTCTTCACTAATACCCAGTAGTTGGCCACTCTTATAATCATGCTTCCTCCTATCACTGTATCATAGGGGCCAAAAGATTCGGTCATAGGAAGCATCCTCTTTTTTTAGGTTTTACCCCACGACCCGTATTACTTGATTTAAACGCTTCTTCTCTATATACTTGTGTAGCAAACCTAGTTGTTTGAGATAAGGTCGTTAATGACTTATTTTAGAAAAAAAAAAGTTTTCAATTTGAGGACTTCCATTGTAGTATAATTATAATATAAAATTATTAGAGCAGAAAAAAACTAAATCGAAACAGAAAAAAATTGTTTCATGTCTTTCTTGGTCAACACTCAACAACCAACAAAAAAATAAATATAGATGCAAAACAAACAACTTTTATCTAACACTAATTAAAAGGTGATAGATCTTGTATATGGGTATGCTAATTATTTTTATATGTGGTATAAACATTTTAAGTCGCCACAAGTTATACAATTTATTTTTTATCGCTTGCCCTATATGTAGATCATATTCTAAATACCTTAATCACTTCTAAGCTAGTAATTCATTGGGTTCACTGCAACCTATCAGAAGCCGTTAATTTTTATATTTTTCAATTCAGATTCTTAATCTGTTTTAAAAACGTCAAATATTTTATTTATGTTAATCCATATGGTTTGATTGAGTTTCCTTTCTTTTTCTTGAGCTTCCTAGGAAGTAGATTTTGATTTATTATTTACATAACAAGTGAAAAAAAACTAAGGTGACCATACTTAGTATACGAAAACTCCTCCCATATTATTCTTTATAAATACAAATCATTTAAAATAAAAATGAAATAAAAATCTCATTTCCATTTATAATGTTTAAATTTAGCTTTTACCACTTTTTAAAATGTCATCCTTATCTGTTTTTTCTTTTCATCAAGTTCTTTTTCTTTTTCTTCTTCTCTTCACCTGCCTCCTCCTCCCCACCACCATCACCACCAGCAATAGTAACTCCGTCGCCACCAAACCAATGAAAAAAGATAGACCTGGAGCAATAATACCTATGTATCCTTCACCAACACCCCTCTCTCTTTTTATTTTACTTTTATGTTCACCAATAATAGCTCTGTCACCCATATCCGCCACTAACAACACCTCCGTCTTCTCCACCAACAACACCTCCTCCTCCCCCATCGCTTCCTCCTTGTTATTTTTTTCCCCCACCACTACATGTCTAGATCCACCACCACCAACACCTCTTCCTCCTCCTTCCATCCTCTACAAATTTCACCAACACCTCCATATCATCATCGTCAAAAATCATCATAAAAAAATGATACATCATCATTGTCGAAATTAGGGTTTTTTGGTGGTGAAACGTCAGAAAAATGATGAAACCAAATTTGGTTTCATCAAATTTTACAAAAACTAAACAACGTTGAAACCAATGTTTGTGTTGGTGAAATGTTGATAGACACATTTTAGTGTCTGAATTGCACCTTAATTTCTAGTGAGTTAGTATTCGATTGTGTGTCTATTACGTGTTTTTATGCTTTTGTAGGTACATTAGAAGAATAAAGATTTGTGGAAAAATTGGTTCAAAAAGTGTTCAAAGCACCCGGGAAAATGGATCAAGGCACCCACACTTTGGATTGGGGCACCCTTGGATCGGGATGGGTTGGATCGGACCAACTCAGCGGGTCAACTCAGCCCAGTTAACTCGGTCAAAGCCAGTTGACCGAGTCAAACCCAGTTGACCGAGTCAAACCATCATCGGGAAAATCCTGTTTCAAACAGGAAAGGATTTGGTTGCTGATTTGGAGTTGTTT
>JAJJMC010009576.1:1259695-1276805 GCA_023531435.1 Papaver californicum
AGTTCGAGAATCGAACCTCTTTTTACCACTATATAAAATCACATCAAATGTCTGAAAAATGTTGAAACTTTTTTCGGTTTCATCATTTTTTTTTCATCCGGAATAAAATAGGTTTCATCAAATTTTAGAAAAACTAAACAACGTTGTAACCAATTTTTGTGTCGGTGAAAACAATGAGTTTTATATAAGCCAAATTTAGTTTCATCTGATTTGTGCCTACTTTTTACCGTGAAACCAAATTTTAATAGTGAAACAATACGTTTATGTTGGTTTCAACTAAATTTTTCCTAGTTTATTCAATTTGGTGCATTTGGTTTCTTCGTTGAAGTTGTGTTGGTGAAATACAAATTTTATGTTGAAACCATCGTTTTTCTGCCTAATTTTTATCGTTGAAACTAATGGTTTAATAATATGGTAAGTTTTTTATGGTGGTGTTGCTGGTTTATGGTGGTGGTGTTGATGATAGTGTTGGTCGGTGGTGGTGTTTTCCGGTTGATGGTAGTGGTATAATGCTGGTGTTGGTGGTGGTGGAAGTGGTGTTGGTTTTTGGTGGTGCTGGTTGGTGGTGGATCTGGTGGTTGTTAGTGGTGCTCGTTGATGTTGGTGTTGGTGGTGAAAGTGGTGTTGGTTGTTGGTGTTGGCTGTGGTATTGGTTGGTGGTGGTAATGGTGGATGTTGGTTCTGGTTTTCGTTTTTGTTGGTGGTGGTGCTCTTTGGCAGTGGACCTGATGGTTGTTAGTGATGCTCGTTGGTGGTGGTGGTGGGTGATGGCGGTGCTGGTGTTAGTTTGTGGCTGGTAGTGGTGGTATTGCTGGATGATGGTGGTTGTTGTTGGTTGGTGGTGGTGAGTTGATGCTGATAGTGTTGGTAGTGAGAGAATAAAAATTAAAAATAGGGTTGATTTATTTTTATTAGGTTGAATTAATATAAATAATAATTTAAACAGATTTATTTAAGTGATACTTTTATTTTATTTTGTTTTAAATGGGGTTTTAATAGTAAAAGGTATAGAAAAGTGAAATTTTATTCCATAGAGTGTATTATTTACCTAACATAAGGATATTGTAGGCCCTTACAGTTTTACAGTGGTACCCGCGTAAATAATCCCTAAAGCCTGTACTAATGTTAGAGGGGCCATATGCCATGTCTCTCCTCTCCCTATATAAACAGAGCTCCTCTCCGTCTAAGATCTCAAAAAACCTCTCGGAACTTTTCTCATTTCAAAAATAATTCTTTCATTTTCGCAGACTCAAGGACCAATTTTTTTAAGGCTCCTTTTCCTTGCGCATTATCTTTTTTGTTTGTGCAAAAAGTCTGCAGAATCATGAATGAAACCACCTTAAATTTTACTTCGCCGTTTTCTTTCTCTACAGCTGGAAATGCTATGAACAACATCAACTCTTCTTCATTATCATTATCACAACTTTTATTAACAGGCGGAACAAATCCATTAGATTCAATCTTCTTCCCAGATTTCAATAGTTGTTCTTCATCAAACTACGGCATTGTTAGTAATCCTTTAGAATCAATTGGTTCTTCCGTTTATCTCCGTCAAAGAGAATTTCTTGAAAAATTCAATTTCGAAATCAAGTCTAACAGAACCACCACCACCACCACCACCATGTCATCATCACCGTCTACTCAAAATACCCCCATCTCAGAAAGATTATATCTTAGTGATATGAAGAAGAACAAGAAGATTTACAGAGGTGTGAGACAAAGACAATGGGGAAAATGGGTAGCTGAAATACGATTACCACAAAGCAGAATCAGAGTTTGGTTAGGAACTTATGATACAGCTGAGATAGCAGCATATGCTTATGATATAGCAGCGTATAAATTAAGAAGAGAGTATGCCAGATTGAATTTCCCTAATCTTGGAGATGAATCCAAGTTAAGGTTTTCGGATCGAGCGCGATTTAGTGCGTTACGATCTTCAGTTGATGCTAAAATTCAAGCAATCTGTCAAAAAGTCGGGAGAGAAAAAGGAAGAAGAAAGAAAGGAAAAAGAAATAGTAACAAGACTAAGAATTTGGAGTCCGTTTCAGAAGAAGATTCTTCGTTAAAGAGTGATTATAACTATTCGAATTCATCCCAAGATGTGAAGTGTTCTTCAATGCTGCTGGGTGGTGGTGAAGACGATTTGGATATGGAATACGAAGCGGGTTGCTGTTCACTCGCTAAAATGCCATCTTATGATCCAGAATTGATTTGGCAAATTCTTGCTAATTAGTTATACAGTAGCATTCTACAATCCCAGCAGTAATGCTGGCCTAGCTACTGGGTTTCTTGTGGTGTTAAATTACATTATTATATTGATAGTCATAATTAAATTAAGTTAAGCGTTTTTTTTGGTGTAATTAAGTAAGTTTAAGAAAGGATAAATAAAAATAGACGTGCTTGATTTTATTTGATCTACTGACAGTATGACCTGTGGAAGGGAATGGTTTGGGCTAAACCTTGTTAATGAAACCACTAAGATGATTATATTAAGTGATAATCAAAAGATCCTTTAGAACGATTTTTTCCTAAGTAGCTTCTCAAGACGACAGTCAACGTGAAAGTCAAAATTGGTCAACCAGATAGTCAAGGGTTTTCTAACTTCATGAATGCAATATTTTCTTCTCTGGTTTCTTTATCATTCTTAATAATCGTTATTTCCTATTTATTCGATACTTTGTTTACTGATTACATCACCGTCTTGTTTCTACTTTAATGTTTTTTTTTAAATCTTCTTGTAATCTTTCTTTGTTATCCTTTTATGTCATATTTATTTCAATATTTTACTTCTTGTTTCTGATTTTGACATGTCTGTTACTCTGTGGGAGTAATTTCCTGATTGTCACGACTTGGTGGTGATGGTGCTGGTGGCAATTTTTAGTTGGCTTATCTTTAGGTGGCGCTTATTATGTTGCCTTTTTCTAGCAGTGGTGCTTTATTCTCCTTACTCAATCTGTGGTAACTCAATAGGACCAAATCCACGACCTATCGATTGTGAAAACTTGTCACTGTGTCTACTACTTCATCATCATATTGATACTATTGCTAAGTATCTTTATGTATGTATAAAATGGTATCACCAATTAGTTGTTGCAACTCATCTTGTTCAACACTTGCATATTGTGATTTTAATCATGTCAATAACTATTATCACAGACAAGTTTGACCAAACTCACCTGCATGCTACAACCTCTACTCAGAAAGTAATTACTCATTCTTAAGATGCATATTTCAAAGGCATGCCAAGGTTGGAACTTGGTTTAGCTGGTAAAGTTTATGCTTATGGTATCATGATCCCACATGATGTCATTAAGGCTGTTAAATATGTTTCGCCACATTTGAAGAGAGGTAATCGTTGGGCATTTTATTTGCGAGGCTTGGAAACATAACATCTATGTTATTACCTTTGAAACTGATAGTGATCGCAATTCAATCTTATATGCCGGAGCTTGGAATTTTGATGGTTACATTGTGGTGTTTCAAATTTGGCATCCTACTATTGATCATAACAAGTTGAATTTCACTTGAACCCCCTTTTGGACAGAATTTAAAAATCTTTTACCTGAATTTTACTATGTGGATGTCGTTAAGCTGCTTGGTGAGATTGCGGGTGAGGTTGTAACTTTTAACCCTGAAAGTGAAGGGCCTATCTTTACCTCCAAGGTGAGAGGCTTAATTCATCTTAGTGTGCACCACCCCATGCTTACTGGCGTCATTGTGGTTATTGCTGCGAAGGTTACTCGTTGGGTTGGTTTCTTTTTTGAAGGGCAACCTTATCATCTATGCCCAAATTGTAAAGTTATTGATCATGATACAACTAATTGTGCAGCTAAACGGAACTTCGTCTTACTCGGGAGAATGAACCTCGCCAATTTGACTTAATTATGAAAATGTTTGTGCTTGCTCAGGAACCAAAAGACATCCATCAGCTTTACAAACAGTTACTCATAGAAGATCTATTTCTTCGGCCCCTTCTTGCATCTCCTACTCCAAAACCATCAATAAGTATTAATCTAGTTCCAGCTACCCATACTTCTGAATCTGTATCCCATCGCAAGCGTCACCGCAATGCCTCGACTAAAAATTATCCTAAGTCTAACACTTCAACTTCTGCTATGGAGATTGGTACTCAACAAGATGAGCCAACATCTAGGGATCTTGATGTACCTTAATCCCACCATGCTCCACACACCAACCAAGAATGGCATCAGGTGCTTTCTTATCTTTTTTTACTATATCTACTATCTTTTGCATTAATTTGCTTTCTGTGATCATTTTAGATTTGTTTGTCATCTCCATTGGAGTCTTTTTCTTCTTCATTTCATCTTGTTGGACCTAGTTTTTGACCTATTGTTTTGGAACATGAAGATTTTATCTTGGAATTGTCAAGGAATTGGTAACCCGGACACCAGAGAGTATTTATCTGATTGCATTCAGTGTTATAACCCTGATATTATACTCTTAGAAACCAAAGCTCAAAATCATATAATGCTAACCTATCTTATACACACAAATTACCCAAATTACTGGTGTATCGCCTCTCAGGGTCTTTTTGATGGTATTGCTTTAGCTTGGAAAGATGGTTTTCAATTCCAGATTATGCATTATACTCGACATACGGTTCATATCTTAGTTCGATCTGGGCCTCGCAATCAGGAATGGTTTTTCACCTGTTTGTATGCAGCCAACAATCCTATTGAAAACCAAAACCAATGGAAGTATTTGATAGATATGAGGTCGTCAGTAGATATTCCTTGGGCAATAATATGATCTTAATTTTACTATTTGTGATGCGGAAAAACTGAGTTTTAGTGTTTTTACTTCTCCACAACACCTGGCCATTCGTCATATAGTGAATCAGTCAGGCCTTATGGACATTGGGATTTCTGGTCTGCCATATACTTGGTCCAATCAAAGGAATGGAACTGTTGTAGTCCAAGCTAGACTTGAAAGAGCTTTAGTTACTCTGTAATGGTTAAACTCTTTCAACAATGCACAACTTAAGAATCTACCTCCTTTTGCTTCAGATCATAATATTGTTTTATTGACTACTCAACAAGAAATCCAGCTACATAGACCGTATAAATTCTATAATTGTTGGTTGTTCGATCCTACTTGTAAAGCTGTCATAGATACATCCTGGCAGAAAGAAGTTAGAGGCTCTCCTTCGTATCAAATAGTTCAAAAACTTTATAACACAAAGTGCAGTCTTCGACACATGAAGATAACTGAGTTTGGGCATATAGAAACTCAAATAGCTGCCACTAAAGAGAAGATACAAGTATGTCAACAATATACTTATCTGGTGAGTCCTCAATTGCCTAATCTTCAACAAGAATTGCAAAATTGGCTACATATACAAAAAGAATTTTGGATGCAAAAAGAATGTCATCAGATACGACATGAGGCTGACCGTAATACTTCATATTTTCATTCTAAAGCTAACTACAATATGAAAAGAAATAACATTGATGTTTACAAGATAATTTGGGCATATGGTATAATGATAGAGACAACATATCTCATCTTCTTAACAAACACTTTACTTCAGTGACAACCTCCATGAATCCTACTATAGATAATGATTTGTTAGGTCTCATTACTCCTTGTATCACTGATCAAGAAAATGAGCTACTTCTTCGGAAGCCTACAACAAATGAGATCAAAGAAGTGGTTTTCCAGATTAATCCATGGGAATCTCCAGGAAGTGATGGTTTTCAAGCATGATTCTACCAGCAATGTTGGTTTACAATGGGCAATGATGTAGTTGCAATGGTTCAACATTTTTCCGACTCCAAGTTCCTGCTACACCAACTCAACCACACTCATCAAGTACTCATTCCAAAGATTGACAACCTTGTATCGCCTGTGGATTTTTGTCCGATCATCCTATGTAACGTTCCGTACAAGATCATTTCAAAGCTTATTACAAACATAATTAAACCTCTTCTTCAGAAGTTCATATCTCCGACTCAAGCTGCTTACATCCTTGGTAGGCACATCCAGGACAATGTAATTATTTCCCATGAATTAGTGGACACTATGAAAAATAAAATAAAATTACAAAACAGGTTGGGTTGGTCTTAAGCTGGATATGTCCAAGGCGTTTGATCGCATGAAATGGGGATCTCTTAAAGCTATACTTCTTAAACTCGGTTTTCATGCAAATTGGGTGTAACTCATCTCTCAATATGTGGAAACAACTACCATATCGCTGCTACTCCTTTGTCATAACTTCCGACCTACTCGCGGATTAAGGCAAGGCAACCCGTTATTGCCATACCTATTTATTTTATATATGGAAGCCTTTAGTAGGGTTTTTTTTCTGCTGCATCCAAGCATAAAATACATGACATGAAGGTGGGTAAAGAGGGTCCTCGTATTCATCACCTCCTATTTGCTGATGATGTGTTGTTGTTCCTTAAGGCGGATCACATAGAACTTATGTATCTTCAACAACTAAAGCTACATTCAGTTCCTCCTCTGGGCAAGTTATCAATCTGCAGAAGTCTGCCATTTTTTTAGCAAGAATATTACTAGAGGAGCAGGTCATCAAACTGCAAACATTATGCAAATAAAAGTCATGGGATTGGGGGATAAGTACTTAGGTATTTCACTCCTTACGCATAGATCAAGAATACAAAATTATAAACCATTGGTAGATCATATGGCTCTTAAATTGCAAGGGTGGCAGGCTAAACTTCTTAACACTGCAGCTCGAGCAACCCATATTCAGAGTGTGATTAGCAGCATGCCTCTGTACCACATGCATTGTTTAAAACTCCCTCAACGGATTATTGCTCAAATGAACACTATACAAAGAAAATATTGGTGGCATTACTCCAACTCTCGTGGGTCCAACTTCAAGAACTGGAATTTTCTTTTTACACCCAAACGATACGGAAGATTGGGGTTCAAGAATCTTTCTCATTATAACTCGGCTCTTTTAGCTAAATTGGCATGACAAATACTTCACAACCAAGATGCTTTATGGGCTAAGGTTCTCAAAGCAGAGCATTTCCCGTATCAACATTTTTAGACTATCAACTCAAACCAGGTACATCTTGGATATGACATAGTCTTTGTCATGGTCTTAATATTATCAAATAACATCATATATGGCAGGTGGGCAATGGTCAACAAATTAACATATGGAGGCACCACTGGATTCCTAATACTTCATCTCCTATACTTCAACCTGAGCAACTTAACTTGGCAAATATCCAATGGGTGGCAGATCTTATTAATCCACAAAACAATACTTGGAACCTACCCCTCTTACAACAACTGTTTTTCATAAGTCAAATTCAAAACATATTAAATGTAACTCCCAACCATCAGCAACCTGACTGAATCATTTGGTCGTTAACCTCTACCGGTCATTTCACCACTAAGTCTGCCTACAACCAGCTCTGCCGCTCCTCGCACTGCTCTCAATCACTTGGCATTTTTTCTCAGGTTTGGCTTAAACTGTGGCATCTTCACATTCCCTATAATCTTATTTTATTCTTATGGAAGATCTTACATAATATTCTTCCAGTGAAAACAAGATTATACGTCACAACCTCACAAGGAAATATCTTATGCCCTCTATTCAGCAATCCCCAGAGACTACAATTCACCTGTTGATCCATTGCTCATTTGCTAGAGTCATCTTGTTTGCCTGTCATCCTAGCTCATTGCATCAAATCAACATGTGTCTGAATATTGCTCAATGGATCACTCAATGTCTTCAAGTTTCTGATAACGCACACCTCCCACAAGTATATTTCCAAACCCGTCTTATGTGGATGATATGGAAAACTTGATTGATGTCGTCTTTCGCAATCGCATGGCTTCTCCAACAAGAATAGTTCATCATCTACGCCAATTTTGCTCAAGGAACCACCTATTTCGTACCTAATCTCCAACCACATTATCATCCCAACCATTACTACGCTGACTACCTCCACCTACTGTTTTTTTAAAATTTAACATTGATACATCCATGTAACGTAATCAATCTATTGCAGGTATTGGAATACTAATTAGAGATTCTGCAGGACAATTCGTAGCATGTATGGGATGCTTGCAACCAGCTAGAAGTATAGCTCAAGCTTAACTATGGGGTATGCTTCATGCTCTCCAATAGGCATATCAACTCAATCATAAACAAGTAGTCTTTGAAGGTGACAATAAAGGTGTAGTTGAACTACTTCAAGGATCTCAGGAGCCTTCTCACTTGATGGATGTTGGTCTTCTTAATCGTTGTCAGTCAATGTTATCGAGTTGAGTTACGTGTTGAGTTACGTGGTCTTATACTTTTATCCCAAAAATATCTAATCAAGTAGCTAATATTCTAGCCAAACACGTTAGAATAAATAAGCTTGTTAGAATATGGTGGACTAAACCTCCGTTTCAAATCCACTCGGCCTTAGAAGCTGATATAGTTATGTATCAACCTTCTTAATCAAATGAAAACATCTTTCTATTAAAAAAAAGTCCTTCCAGATGATATTGATAAACTGTTGGTGGTCAAGTTGCAAATGGGTACACCTTATAGCGAGAGGAGTGGACTTGGGAAGACGGTATAAAAATGACACAAATATCTAGAAACAAATTAAGTCAAATGCCAAGTGCCCTAAGTTTGGATAATATCTTGATATCTCTGTATACTGACCATCAATCAATCATCTCTATTTACACGCCACTCCCTCGGCTGCGATTTCAATTTCAATCTGAATCTAAAAGCTTTCCTTGTCCCTATATATTTGAGCACACAACTGATAGAATTTCCACTTTAAATTAGCCGTAATAGCTCTACCTTGCTAATTATTCTTCAATTCTCATGCTTCCCTGGTGAATTTACATTAAATTTAGTAGCATTTCGCTTATATTAAATAAGAAAATGACTTGGGTATTAGTTAATCAAGCCAAGGAAAGGATTACGTAGGAATACCGGTGGAACGAACAAAATTAAATTTGAGTTTCAAAAAGTCTAAGACAAGCTTTTAATAAAGATGATTGAAAGAAAGAAGAAAATCAATCAAAAATCACGCATATTTGTATGTATGTTGGGGCACACGACTGACAGAGTTTTCATTTAAAATTAGTCATAATGGCATTACCTTGCTAATCATTCGAAAATGTTACACACCACGCAATTGCTAATCGTCACTTCCACGCGTTCTTATGTGACATGTAGATGTGGCTAGTTTGGGATGATTTTTTAATCACACGTTAGTAGTTAGTAGACATTGGTGAGCGAGAAAAAAGCAATTGAAACCTCATCCGTTTATATGTTTCAATAGCAGATACCATATCTGATTTAAACTTTTTTACGGAAACATCTTTGTTCCCTCTTCAGATTTTTTTGGTCTTTGATCAAGATCTCAATCTAAGATTTTTCCAATAATCTATAGTCCATATTTATTAATATGTTTGATCATCTTAAAAACATATATCAAAAATCAGAAATAAAGCTCCACTTTCTCCAAGTTAAATCCAATGAGATAACGTATCACTGTAACTAATTACGTCATCAAAAATACTTGAGTTAATCAACCATGTCCCTAGTTAACTTACTTCTTTTCTAAATTTCATATTCATTCTTAAAAAACCAATTGTAGATAAATCAATGAACAACAATTTACTATAACTTAAATTACAAAATCAAAAGAAATTTAGAAACAATTTGAGAGAAAAAAAAAGTTCTACTGATATAGGTTTACAAAGTATGGGTGATACGTTTTATAATTTATGAGTTTAATTAGTAAATAAAAACAATATATAAATAAGATTGAATTCGTGATAAATGATTTCTGGTTGTAGTGATTTTGATCTCAAATAGCAGAGCCAATTTTCATCAAACTCTTAATCACATGAATAATAATTAAGAAAATATAAACTAAGATCCTTAAAATTGAAGCTTCTCTGGTTGATGATTTTTTTTATATAGTCACAGTTAGAACGATGAAGAGAAGAATTCATCTCTTTTTGAACGTGTATCTTTATTTAACGCCACGCCCCACGCTACCCCAGCTCATGAGTAAATAGCGGTGCGTCTAGCGCGGTTGCTAATCATTCTATAATTTACTTCTCCGATGAATTTACATAAAATTTAGTAGCATTTCGCTTATAAAATAAAAAAATAGCCTGGGGTTTCGTAAGAATATTGGTGGAACGAACAAAATTAAATTTGAGTTTCAAAAAGTCTTTTAAATAAAGATGATTGAAGAAGAAGAAAATCAGTCAAAAATCTTGTATGTATGTTGGGGCGGAGGGAAGAAAAGATGTTCAAAATTCAAACCGACCATGTCCCATAGACATAGGACAGACATATCACACACAAACCAAACCAAAAGGAGAAAGTATTGTCTAGATTTCTTTCTAGTCAAACTTCAATTTGACTCTCTTTTAATATCTCCTCAATTGTTTTAGTAAGAGCTGTCATGTTCCACTCTATGTGGTCAATATCGACCGTTACGGCTGCGATAACGGCGATATTTAAGATATTATTTTAAAATCGTGACGAATCTTTAAATCGTATTATCGTCCGATACGATCGAGATTTGTCTGATATGGTCGAGATTCGTCCGATACGGTTGAGATTTGCCCGATATTCAAGGTATATCCTTGTTGAAAATTCGAAGATAGTTGAAAATAGTTGGATATAAAATTTGGGACTCCCGATATTTCGCCGATAATCTCCCCTAGATATCGTTTTCAAGGTGTCAAGGTCCCGGCCGCGACGAGACCGAGATCCGAGATTAACTACATTGGTTCCACTTCCGAACTTGACTTCTATTTTCTTTTTTTACATATTAGAAAAATTACTTCTTATGATGTACTAAAACATTTTTTCATCAATCCAACATCTGATGGATATACATAACCGCATATGAGGAGGCTCGTCTATATATAAAATTGTGAAAAATGTTAAAAGGTAAAAAAGTATTTGAATATCCTTATGAAAATATAAACTAAATGACCGTGTACGGTGGAGAGGCTAGCAGAAGACTTGATCGAATACGACCGATTTAACTTTAACTGAATTTTTTTATTTTGTGACGGAAAATAAATTAGCAACGTATATATTTTATTACTAATTGTTTTTGTTTTATATCACAGTTTTTATACACCATACTTTTTCAATTTTTCAATTTAATTTGAAGCAATTGAAGGTGAAGTTGATGGAATTCAATATACTTGATGATGTTAAAGTATAATTGGGGACCTCAAATCTATGATTATCAAATCAATTTTGTGAAAAGATGATCAATTTCGATCCAATTTAATCAAATTGAATGAAACCGATATAAATTAGATTGTGCGAGGGTTTTTTCAAGGTTTTTAGGTCTAAATAATTGACGACCAATGCGAGTTTTGATTGATTCGATATTGCTTAATGATAGTTGGGATTATAACTCTTCGATTATCAAACTAATTTTGGGAAAACAATGATCAATTCATGTTCAATTAAATCGATTAAAAATAAAAAAAAAATAACATTACAACACATTACATTTTTTTGCTCTCATATTGTTATCACATAGAATGATTCCCTTCTATCGTCCAATCAATCTCGAAAGTCGGAAACAAAAATAATCTGTATAAACAATGATCGGTTATTAGAACATTATGATGATGTTGAATTGTACCAGACTACTGGAAGCTCGAATCGTACGACCACTCACGACCAATGGATAATCGTCTCTGGTCGACATAGAATTCTAGGCAACGTTAATCCAAGGGAAAGAAATACGTACAGTAATCTGGCATACAAGTCCGTCTGAAACTAAAGTGGATCATGTGGCTATAGATTGGCGGATTAGGACATGACAGGACCACAAGGGGGTCCGGTCGGTTAGTCAAGGCCCTCCTGTTACGTCGTTGCCAAGACCCTACTACTCTACCTACTTTACTAGTCCGTATGCTTCCAAAAACATGCTTTTTGCTCTCTTTATTGCCGTTTATTTACACCGTTACATCACAAGTCTAGCAGCTATAATCCTTTGTATACCTTTTCA
Organism: Papaver californicum; assembly: GCA_023531435.1. Classification (NCBI taxonomy): domain Eukaryota; kingdom Viridiplantae; phylum Streptophyta; class Magnoliopsida; order Ranunculales; family Papaveraceae; genus Papaver; species Papaver californicum. The sequence continues at coordinate 1,271,704 of JAJJMC010009576.1, forward strand.
CATTGTAATGAAGAATGATGGCCCCCAAAATTTAATCACTACGCTTAAGTCAGAATTTGGTCCCACTTTTATCAATTATTTTTTAAAATGTCCCTAGAATGCTAGGTGGAAAAGTCTTAAATTCTTGAATGTAGTCTGTTTTAGGGAATTGATTTTTCCCTCGAACTTTGTGTTTGTTATGATACATCCAGCACCGTTAATATATCATTGAGATGCACAAGCCAATGCAGATTAACTAGGGTTTTAAAATAGCATGGTTAGCTTTACGGCTAAAGAGTTAGGGGTATTTAAGATTTTTTAAGTGATAAAAATGGGACCAAACTCTAATTTAACCCCTGATTTAACAGAATAAGGACTAAAAATAACGTTTTATAAAATGGGGGCAAGTTAAAACTATCGTAAGTTCAGATATGCTAGATTCATCCCAACAAAAATTACTAGTGAAATAAAACTGGAACCCATTTTAACCCATAATTATCTAAATATCCTAATGATACAATTGTTTCCCGATCGTCATTGGATTATCTTTCGGGACCTTCCGTCTAAAATCACTCATATAATGAATTTTTAAGGGAAAGGTCAACCACTCAGAAGAACATATATACATCAAGTGGTCACATTCTCATTCCACAGATTATGCCTAGAAGTCCCCCTATGTGGGTGTGGAGCAATGGGTGAGTAATGATGATACACTTTATACTAAAATGGAAAAAGGTGATGAAACAAAGGAATAAAATTGGGTGCATATGATATCTAGTAAGGCTACCTGAAAGCTAGATACTAATAAATAGGATGATGAATGATAGAGAGACAAAGAGAAGGCCGACATTAGAGATAGCTAGTACTGTTTTGACTTTGGTTATGTGTTCACAGCTTCATCACATGATTTTTCCTTAATTTCTTCTCTTTTATTTGTTAGCATAGTAATCTATCTTCATTATCCTTTTGATATGATTGTGATATCTGTTCTCACTTTTCGTCTATTTCTTCTACTATACCTTTCCAATATCATCATCTTTAATGGTTACCTTTTCGTATTAATTTGGGACTAGTCCCACTTTGATTTTGATATTTGCCTTTTTTGATTTGCTTCGCGGTGGATGATTGTTGGCTTTAGGGATTTATGGTCTTTCTGCTAGTTCTCTACGCCTTGTCGATCGATATTTTATCATTCAATATATTGTACTACATTAATTACATGCATCATGACTGTTCTTCTTTAACACGCATTTGAAGAATTTAGTTGACTCTCAATTGGTCGGTATTCGTCTTGCTTGCCCCGGGTATCATCAATCATGCATGGGCATTTCATAAATTTTGGATTTTGGAACACTGATTTCCGTTACGGTGATTGAACCATGCTTCTAGGTTCAGCAGTTAGTTACTTATGCACTGGCCAGCCACTATCGCGGTTCGCCTGGAACATGCTGTCGAAACACTGTACATACGTCCGTACCTACGTAAGACATACGTACGCAATCATGAATCAATCAATCACCAAAATTTCTTTCTGATATGAGGACACGTGGTACCATGAAAGTTAAGGAGACACAGCCTGTGAATAATAAATACATAAAGGTACTTTTTAACTTTTTTTACGCAGAAAGTTTGAAACTTTCCGCAACACCATCAGGGGATGGGAACCATTTTTTTTTTTTTTTTTTTTTTGGCGATTTAGATAAGAGAAATTTATTGATAGGTCCTTTATCTATATAGTTATTTATTTTAGGATTTATTTATATTATAAATTTATATGGAGGTCTATAATATTTTAAAACAATCAAAAAAGATAAATACAGTCTTTATTAAATATGTGAAGTCTACACAGAAAGAAACCAATATAACCGTTATAATCAATTTTTTTTTCTTCTCCATTCTTCCATTCTTCCATTCTCATATCTCTTTCTTATCTTCTCAACTGAAAATAAGTTTTGATTTGGTTTAAATTCTTAGAGAATTTCGAAAATCTTATGAACAAACTTCCTACTAATTCGTTACAAAGTCTTCAAAATCATCTTATTTTCAGTTACAAATCAATCCAATCAACTCAAAACCCTAAAATTGAAACTTGATTTTCAGTTATTTTGAAATCTTAGTCAACCTTTTCGTCATCATCAGTTCCTAAACAATCGAATCCAGTAGAAATCATACTATGCACCTAGAACAACTGCGCCTTCCACAAAAACTATAAAATCATAAAGACCCTAATCAAAACTACTCAAAATTCACAAAAGCAGATGAAAAATGGTTGAAACAAGAGGAATAGAAAAACACACACAAAAAAAGTTGTAGCAGAAGATCTTAAAGCCCTAAAACAGAAAAAGTAATAACACCAAAAAGTAAGTAGTATTTCTTTCTGAAAACTCTTTGCTGGATTTTTTTTACATTCTGATTGTTTAGTTGACTTTTGTGAAATTTATTTACAGTTTAAAGGTGTATATATGCTATACTGCAAAAAAATTAGGTATCAAGTGTTAGGATCTGAGTGTATATAGGTTATACTCACACTAACTATACTGATGGTTAGTATAGTTAGTATGATTATATTTGTAGGAGGTGCATATTAACTATACTGGTAGTTTTAATGATATTTTTCTGTGAATCTTTAGATTTTCATCACATGCAGTTGTTAAAAACAAGATAAAAAGCATATACTGGTTATAATGTAAGTATTTTTAGATATTAGGATGTTATACTAGGACACATAGCTAGTTTTAGGTGATATTATTTATAGTGCAGATTGACTATACTCTAAAAAAATCAATGTTCTTATTTTGGAGTGCAGATTCTTGATACTATATTCATTTCTACACATTAGGATGCTATTTTTGTTAGTACAAATTGACTATATTGTATCATATTGTGCATATATTTGGAGTATATATTCCATACACTATATTATATTTATGTTTTTTTTGTGTCACATTTATGTAGATGTTAAAGCTTATAGCTCAACTGGTGTAAAACCATATAGAGTTGGTTTTGTTCCACTTTCTACTATTATAAAGAAATTAAGAAAAAATGATTTAAATTTCTCTGATGTTCTGTTGAACATGATAAGAGATGCTTCATACGAGAATCTGTTTTTGATGTTCTGGAATACAAGATACAAACAAGCATATTGGGAGAAAATAGATGATGCACTAACAAAATTAATAAGGTGTTTTAAATGGGGAGGAAGTGATGATGAGATAAAATTTGAGTTTAAGAGAAAAGAACAAGTGTATATTCTAACTTCTACACCAAAAGAGATGGGTGTCATATATGGGATGCATAGAATGGCAGACAGACCAGAGAACTCATATCTTATGAGCGGGGGTGGATACACGCGATGTAATTTTTATTATAGAGTTTTTGGTGAAAATAATATGACAAAACAATTGATAGAGAATGCAATATTAGAACTAGTTAAAGTGGCACAAGATGTAGATGAGAAAGATAAGAAAATAATGGAAAGAGCAAAAAAGAAGAAAAAAGAGTATGTGGTTAGTAAAAAGGAACAAAAGGCAACAGATAATCGTAACCAAGACATTGTGAGGCTGATTGGGCTCTTTATGTGTGTAACATTGTTCTTTACCAAGAAAAATGCAAGCCAATTGAATGATATGTACTTAGGTTTAGTGAAGGATCCTAAAGCAACAAGAAATTTTTTCATGGCCAGACTTGATACGTAGCAACCTCAAGAAGAATTGCAATTATCCAACTAGTGTTACTGGTGTTGTATATTTATTGGTGAGATTTGAGCTTGTATTTAAATTATTTAAATCCTAGATATATATGTGTTCGTTATACTAATGAATCAATCTCTTTTGTGTTTTTCCTACAGTTATGTTATGCTGAGCATACTCGTTGTATTGAACCAATGGAATTAGAGAAAGGAAACAACTTACCAAGAACCATTTGAGAGTATAAATAGGCTATACTCGTACTAACTGCAAAACACATATATTAAAATTTTTAAAAAAAATATCATAAAAAGTGTTGAGTTTCTATGTTCAATGTATGAGTATATATTGCTGAATTTTTCTAAAACGAAATGAAAAAGAATTTAAGTAAACTATCTCCAAACTCCAAAGAAAATATAGTGCTGGATTTCTATACTGAAGGAAGTATATATTGCCTATACTGAAGAGGCACTATGAAACTGCAAACTGAATAACACAGCTTCATGGGTAGGAAGGGATGACAATGTAAGTTTGTTTGTTATGTGACTTCTAGCACCACGGTTTGAACATATAACTGACTTCTTATCCCTCTCACATGCACTTTTAATATGGTTGACCTTTGGTCTACCTGGTGGAGGCCTCACAATAGGTTGCAAAATCTCATTTTCATCCTCATACTCGTCAGGCCTGTCATAGTTTGGGACGGGTCTGATGGACAGTGAGTATAGTTCCCAAAAAGCAGCAACTGTGAAATAAGGTTGGATATAATCCATGTATTGATCGTCTGTTACAGAAATAGCGACGGTTGCATGAGAGTATGGAAAACCATACACACGCCATCTTTGGCAGGTGCAAGTACTCCTCCCCGAGTCTACGGAATGAGACCTGCATTGTATATATTCACATATATTTAAAATTAAAAACAAAGTAAATATATATATTGAACAATATAGTACATATGCACTGTTATATATAATGAATAATAAAATTATATTGGACAATATAGTTTATATGCATTGTAAGGTTAAATGTAATATCATCAGTGAAAACAAAGGGAAAAAAGTGGCGTTACTAAACTAATATAAACACATTATTTCATATTCTATTTGCAATGATTGTGTTTAAACAAATTTATGTTATTTTGTTAAATTTTTATGACATTGATACACTCATATAAATAGTATAGTCTATTGATGTAATTTTAGAAGTGGTAAATAAAGGTTCGATTCTCGAACTTGTGAAGGTAATGATTTTAGAAAATAATGATTCTACTTAACTCTAGAAAACTCCAGGAATAATAAAAAGACTAAATAACCTAAATATGATTTTTGAATAAAAAAACACCAGGAATCAGGAATCAGGTAATTCTAACAACCTATGTGATTAATCGGATAATTCTTTTTAAATTAATTGAAGCACAAATAATTGCCAAAATTG
>JAJJMC010009576.1:1281805-1296186 GCA_023531435.1 Papaver californicum
GTCAACCCGAGTTGACCGATTTGACTCGGGTTTGACCCGATTTGACCGAGTTGACTCGAGGGTACCCCTTATCCACTTCTAGGGTGCCAAATAACACTTGTCCTTGGGTGCCTTTATCACTTTTTGAGCCAATTTTTCCACAAATCTTTATTCTTCAAATATACCTACAAAAGCATAAAAACACGTAATAGACGCAAAATCGAAAACTAACTCACTAGAAATTAAGGTGCAAATTAGACACTAAAATGTGTCTATCATCTATATACACCAGTAGATAAAACACAGGTAAAGTAAAACAAAAAAAGATAACTAACCTTGGAGAATGAACTTCGTAGACATTGTCGGCAGACTGACTAACATCCCAGATACGACCCATTTGAATGTGCTCTTTAAGCAAGGATTCATACTCGGAAATAAGTTTTCAGGATCCATCAAGATACTTTCTTCGCGACGTTCTGACATCAACTTCATAACGCGTCGCCTAGATAAAAAAAAAAACTATTATAGGAAAAAATGAAACGCTAAACAACAAAGCTATGATATTTATTTATATCAATAAGAGTATAACCTAATCGTATCAACAAGGGTACATGCATGCAACTTCTTGTCATGTCGAACCCATTTATTGAACGACTCAGCTACGCTTGAAGAAGTCTGGCCATACCTACAACCAGTGAAATAGGCACTAGACTAATGCTCACTAGGGATATTATGACAATAGGTTGCAACCCAAGGCCTTCCCAATAAACCATTTCCTGAAGTGCCTCTCCGTACCTTGCTGGAGAAAGGGCATATGATCTTAAAAAAATTAATAACCTTCGTATATTCTCATCTGATTTTATAATAGGAAAGTTTTGCTTAAGAAGGTAGAAGCGATAACTGTGATGGGAACAGGAAAAACCGAAGGAATGGATTGCAGCAACCCTGCACCACGATCAGTCATAAAAGTGATGGAACGATTATCAACGACTCTCCTAATATTGACCATAAACCAATGCCAGTTATTGACATCTTCTCTAGGAACCAATACATATGCTAAAGGATAAAAACTTGCAAAAAATAAACAACACATAAATGCTATACTCTGGAAGAATCTATGTTCTAATGTAAGTGCAGATTTCTTATACTCTAAAAATCTAGAGAGTATCTTATTATGCTCAAAGTGCAAATTCCATATACTATTTTCATGTCAAGCATATAAAAAAGGAACCTAGTTTAGTTTGAATATTAATTTAGTAGTGCAGATTGTCTATACTGTATGCATTTCTCCATATTTAAGATGTTATTTTTATCAGTGTAGATTGTCTATACTGAGAAGAACTAGAAAGAATCATATTGTGCATATGTTGGCAATGCAGATTATATATACTATGTGGATAAACCAGTACTTAAATGGTATAATGTCGATAAAAATAAAAACAAAAAAGAGTGAAGAACATATATACTACTGAAAGAATTTTTATAAAACCTTCCTCTGTTGCCATTAAGACAAGTCGCAGTCATCAAACCACCCTTGAACCTCTCGGTCAAGAAATTTGCATCACAATAAATCATCAGATGGTAAAATTTATAACCTTGAATGCGTGCACTGAAGCAAATGAACAACCTTTCAAACCTGTGGGTTGCATCATTAAATTGAAAATCAACACACGAGTCCGGATTGGTTTCTTTCAAGGCATTTACAAACCAAACAAGATTCATGTAAGACTTGACATCATCGCCAAAAAGCTGCTGGTGCGACAAATCCAACGCATGATAAGCGTTGTGATACTTGACATTCACCCCTACCCCAACTTTGAGGTAGTCTTTAATCTCCCGAGCCTTCATAAGTGGATTGTGCCTCACACGGTCATGAATAAGATGATTGATAAGCCTCTTCGTTATAGGAGGGTTCCTCAACTTAATGCCAGCACCACATGTATGCCTTCCGACATACTTTTTTATTGAAAACATCATTAGAAGAATCAATAGCAGCTGCATGGATCATCCATGAACAACCAACCTTCTTGCACCTCATTGTATACCTCTCTAAATCATTCTTCACTTTCCTAACCCTATACCCAGTTCCCAAGCAGTACATCTCGCATGCTAGTCTAACAGAATCAACACCTCCTCGAAACAACTTGTTAGGGTCATCAAAAACCTTATCCCAACCATCAGAAAGAAGTGGTTTTACAACCTCATTACCATCTATTTCATAACTGGCTCTATCACTCACAATCAAATCTGATTCCTTGTTCACATGAACAAAATTGGATGAAGTTGAACCAACACTAGAAAGGATATCAACGTGCAGCTGAACAAAAATGAGATTTCTTCAAAAAAGTGTAATGCTGCAAGATTATGCAGTGACACATCAACAAGAACATGTACTTATATACCATTATCAATAAAATTGATTACAATATTTCTGGGTGTCAACATCCTCCAATTATCACATATGCAAAACTTTAAATCTTTAATTGTAGAATCAAAATCAACCTTATAAGGAAAATAATGCTCCTCATAATATACATGTGCATAACGCATAATAGGGTCTGAAATAGACATTTTAAACCTGTGACAAAAAAAAAATCAACAATTTAGAGGCACTACTGAACTGAAAAATTGAACAGTGTAGTCAATATACGTTTTAGAATCTATAGAAACAATGAAAATGATAAAACATCACATAATTCATATTTGAAAAGTATAGTGAATATGCACTTTAGAATCTATAGACCAAAACTGAATGAAAAAACATTATAGAAACTGATATTAACCAGTATAGTCTATATACACTTTATGATAATACACAAAAATAAACAACAACAAGAAGATTTATTTGCATTACTGAACTTTATTAAACTGTATAGCCTATATACACTGTTGGATCATGTACAAAACATAATTAAGAGCATAACTGAACTGATATTGAAAGTATAGTTAACATACGTTGTTGGATCTGAATAAAAAAACAGAAACAAAATCTAAAAACAAACAAAAGCAAACTGAAAATATTATAATCTCGCCAACTGTATCAGAAATAAAGAATAAACATGCAAAACCAAACAAGAAAACTAAATTGAAAAACTGGTTTCAATATCTACAAACACAAATCCTAAAAACGTAAATCAAAATAATGATATTAAACAATATATACCTAATGAAGCATATGAATAACAAAAAAATCTAAACACATAACGCCATAAAGAGAATCAAATGCTGCTACACTAGTTATGATGGAATCAACATCATATAATTCAGTAAAAACCAAAAACATACGAATAATTCAAAATTATAAAAGAAAAACTGAAAAAAGATCATCAAGATAAGCTAATCAACTTGATTGATCTGATTAGAAAGTAGCAGATACAAAAAAAATAAAATAAAAAATAACAAGATTAAATATAAATCAGGGAACCTTTTTGATGATCTTGAGCAAAAGAGAAGAAAAAGCGAACGCAAACCCTAGAAATTTCGAGAAGCAGAGAAGAAGAAGAAGAAGTTGCTAAGAAGAAACCGAAGAACTAGATCTGAAATCTCGACTGATTTATAAAAGAAAATTTCAATTTAGCTCCTTTATACATCAGTTAGTTGGGAGGGTTAGTTTGGGTAATAAATTTTTTTTCTTATCGAACCCGCACGTGGAGGACTGCGTGGTAAAAAATTTGATCATTTTTTTACTTCTGGACCTCCGGTTAAAATGGGCTTAATAGATGGACCTGCCATTAAGTCAGCCCATTATTTTAGTACCTCTCGGTAATTCCTACTTTTGATAACGAAAATCTCACCTAAGTCTCATGGGGACCCGTCCATTTTGACCCATTTTGTTGTACAATTTTAGTACTTAACGTGCCCTTATTAAAACAATCTCTTTTGTTTTGTTTTTTGTTTCCCATCTAATAAATGGAATTTAAAAATTTTATTTGTGTAGAATTTAAATAAAAATTTTTCTGCTTACGTTGTAGTGTTTTTTATTATCTAACAATATCACAACTAATCATTAAAAAAATAAATAACATTTAATTGATTTGGTTGATTCACATAAATTTTTCATTTATCAAGTATTTTTATAAGTATCATCACAACCAACTATATATAAAATTGTTGGTTTTACTGACGCTAGATAAAAAATGCCCAGACTCGCTCGTTCTATTTCAAATTGATGTCCGAAGAAATGAGTTGAATGTAGGTTATGAACTATACTTGGGTAACATTCAAGTGACAGATCTTGTATATAGGTAAGCTAATTATGGGTTTGAATTGCTTGTGATATAAACATTTTACAGATCCTTTTCCCTTTTTCTTATAACATTGAGCTACCTACAATTAGTTGAATTGGTAATCCAAAATAAGGTCACTATAGACATTTACAGTTTTAGAGTGGTATCCGCGTAAATAAACCGTAAAGCTTGTGTTAATGTTAGAGGGGCCATATGCCATGTCCCTCCTCTCTTTCCCTATAAATTAACTTAATAGAGAGGGAAATTAAGTTAATACTCAATAACCTCCGGCTAAAGATTATCCGGCCTCTCCCCTGTCTCAAAACAATTTTTTTCATTTTCGCAGACTCAAGGAAGGACCAATTATTTTTTTAAAGGCTTCCTTTTATCTTTTTTGTTTGTGTAAAAAGTCTGCAGAATCATGAATGAAACCACCTTAAATTTTACTTCTTTCTCTACAGCTGGAAATGCTATGAACAACATCAACTCTTCTTCATTATCATTAGATTCAATCTTCTTCCCAGATTTCAATACTTGTTCTTCATCAAACTCCGGCATTGTTAGTAATCCTTTAGAATCAATTGGTTCTTCCGTTTATCTCCGTCAAAGAGAATTTCTTGAAAAATTCAATTTCGAAATCAAGTCTAACAGAACCACCACCACCACCATGTCATCATCACCGTCTACTCAAAATACCCCCATCTCAGAAAGATTATATCTTAGTGATATGAAGAAGAACAAGAAGATTTACAGAGGTGTTAGACAAAGACAATGGGGAAAATGGGTAGCTGAAATACGATTACCGCAAAGCAGAATCAGAGTTTGGTTAGGAACTTATGATACAGCTGAGATAGCAGCATATGCTTATGATATAGCAGCGTATAAATTAAGAAGAGAGTATGCCAGATTGAATTTCCCTAATCTTGGAGATGAATCCAAGTTAAGGTTTTCGGATCGAGCGCGACTTAGTGCGTTACGATCTTCAGTTGATGCTAAAATTCAAGCAATCTGTCAAAAAGTCGGGAGAGAAAAAGGAAGAAGAAAGAAAGGAAAAGGAAATAATAACAAGACTAAGAATTTGGAGTCCGTTTCAGAAGAAGATTCTTCGTTAAAGAGTGATTATAACTATTCGAATTCATCCCAAGATGTGAAGTGTTCTTCAATGCTGCTGGGTGGTGGTGAAGACGATTTGGATATGGAATACGAAGAGGGTTTCTGTTCACTTGCTAGAATGCCATCTTATGATCCAGAATTGATTTGGCAAATTCTTGCTAATTAGTTACTATCATTTTGCCACCGGATTTTTCTTCCATTCCACACTGAATTCCATTAGGCGCGCAGTAACCATCTTGTTGGATACTAAATTACATGTCAGTTTCAATTTTACGTAGCCTTAGTGGCGCAAATATTCTCCTCTATTACAATATTATTCGTAAGAAATCAAATTTACTTGCAGTCGTTTTATGCCGCTAAGTAGTGAATTTGGCTTTCGATTTATAAACTTAATGATGTATGTGTTAGTGTATCAACAACGGATTGATCTGTTCGGTGTAAGTTTTGAGTAGATCATTTTTTACTGACATAACCTACCTGTGAACCGAAAGCTGATTTTTATATACTTCAATGAAAATAGCTGCCCAAGTTGGTGCTCAAATACCACTTTCTAAAGTTGAAGAAAGTGCAAGCTAATATAGAAGTGCTGCCCGTTTTTCGCAACTCCAACGAGGATCACGGGATTTACGTAGCTTGTTCATTTCTTTTTGGGCAATGTTCACAAGTCTAGTTCTAGATATCCTCATTACTGGTGTCTGTTTGTCAGCTGGATTGGATGCCAAGTCGCTCATCAAAATCGTCAGGGAACAAATATTCTCTGTTCCCTATCCTTTTCTCTTCCATTTTTTTTAGAATAACGTTTTAAAAAACTCTACAACCCAAACACCCTTGATCAGGGCCGGAGTCAGGATTATAAGAAAGGTGATGCAACGAAAAAAAATCCTATCAATACTAGGGGTGGGAAATGAGTTTGGGCTACCAAATTATATTAAGAAAATGACCAAAATACTTATGATTAGGCTTGGGAGCCAGCTGGGTTGGATATACAACTGTATACATATGCTTTAAAGGGCTCCATCCCTACCCTTAATCCACGAGCTTTTATTCTTCCGTGTTCCGGGTTTCCTCCTTCATCAGCACAAAAGTGCTTAACTATAACATAGTGTATAGGTACCGACCTAAAATTGCTTAGAAGTCGTTCTTACCATCTTTTGGGACTCGCACTTTTAATTGTCAAAATGGAATAAAATTTCTCTCACATAAAATTCCTATCAATATATATATATGTAACCGTGTAACTCATATAGACAATATGTTTATAATTAAAATTTTACATAATGAACTTGCATGTTTCATATTTCATATATACCTAGAATTTAAAACTAAATCCAAAAATTGAATTAAAGAAAAAATAAACTTACCATATTCGAAACTCTTGAAAAAGAACGTATTTATAGCCTTCCACCAGCATTCTAATGTAACTTGAACAATTTTAGTCCCATAATTTTTAAGTTCTATAAAATAAAAACACCACTAATAATATCTTTAGCCTCTTATTTAATAGCATGGGGAAGGAATTCGTACACACTTGCGAACTCAGACCACCGACCTCATAGTTTGGTTGAATTAACTCGCTCTTGATAGCTAGATGTATGCACAACGAGTACACCAGAACCAACTTGTTGCCTAGGAATTTTGAACTCCTGTCCGTTACTCCGCAGTCAAGTTTACTCCACTATTCGGGGAGTTCCTTGATGCTCTGTCTTTTTTTTTTTTCTTTTTACCCTTGGATTACTCATGTTAATTTTTTTTAGTACAACAAAAAAATATGGAGAAAAAATGTGGAGAAGTTTGTAAGGAAATAAAAGAAATATATGCATATTTATAGGCGGTAGAAAATCGACCGTTCGAGATAGAGTCTCCACCGAATGATTGTCTATCGTCAACTATTGAAACTTTATTGAAAGAGACTCTATCGCTCGATAAAAACTCCGTTTGTAAGTGCTTTTTCCATAGTCGCTCGACGAGTTTGCCAAGGCCACCTGGCATGGCTAATCAGAAAAAATGTTATAGTGCATAAGTACCGGCCTAAATAGATAACAAACGTGAAACACCCTTTACGTCACCGTGGTGCCCCATAGTTAGAATGAGGCACCCACTAAATAGTTTTAGTTCTTCATATCTCCTCCGCTTCTACCCTTTCTTTCCCCTTTCCGCCACCTGCAATCACTTCCCCGCCGATCATCAACCTAGCTCCATCATCAGCAGCAGGTATAAGCTATCGCTTCCATAGATTTCTGAGCTCTTCTTTCCACCGTTTACTCCATTTTAAGCATAAAAATTGTAGCTTTAGTATTGATTTTAATTTCCACTACACAGGTGTGATTGAGCTAACGAATGAATGGATCCATCATGGTTAAGCACTTTCATGGTTGGAACGGGTTGTCTAGTTTTAGGATATCTTCTTAAAACCGGATTACATAGAAATTGTTTTAAGTTTTTCACTAGTGCTACAGCCACTGTAGTAATCGAGGAGAATCAACCAAAAACATGAACAATTAAAAACCAAAACTCCGTTGGAAATTGAAAAGCTTGTTGAAATTCTCGAAGATTTCAAGATGGTATTGGTTGTGAGAAATGACTTGAAAATGGGTAAAGGAAAAATTTGCAGCTCAATGTAGGTATGTAACATGATTTCGCTGGGCCGCTGGCTTTTGTTGTTTGCATTGAGGAATGTAGGTAGTTTAAGGTTGTTTCTGTAGTCAATTTGATTCATTTAAACTTGATTTAGTTGGTTTTGTAATTTACATTGAGATTCCTGTGACTGTTTAGGAATGTAGGTAATTGAGGATGTTTCTATGCAATGCTAGGGTTTGTGTGTTTCTAATCTGTGTTATTTTTTCTCTTTTAGTCATGCAACTTTGGGGCTTTACAAGAAGCTTCTGCATAGAGCACCAAAAGCTTTGAGCAGGTTAGCTGCATGACTTCGTTTAAATTACTATGTAGAAATTGTTGGATCGGCAGTTGTCTGCTCTAAGTAATGCTAAATTTTGATGGGTTTCTATGACTGTATTATATTTGTTTTTGCAGGGGGGAATTGTGTGGACAAGTTAAGGTGGTGTTGAAAAGTGAGAGGGAGGAGGAATTGTTAATGTTACAAGTAAGTATGAATTGTAGTTATTCATTGTTAATGGATACAACAAGATTTAGCCTGTAGTTGTGATAGCATTTGTTCTACTTTTTCAAAAATAATGCCCCTTAGATTGTGTTCTTCCATGCCACAGTGAATTTTATCAGTCACAAACTGTCTTTGATACTAAACCCTGCCAGTTTCCTTTTTATGTCGCCTTAGCGGCACCAATATTCTCCTCTATTATAATATTAGCTTTACGAAATGAAATTTACTAGCAGACGTCTTATGTTAAGTAACTTTGGCTTCCATTCAAAAACTTAATGATTAGTTAGTAAATCAACGGATTGATATTGGTGAAAGTTTTGAGTAGATCCCTTTTGACTGAGAGCTGGTTTTTATATTATTCAAAGAAAATAGCTTCTCAAGTTGGTGCACAAATTCCATTTTCTGAAGTTGAAGAAAGTGCAGGCTAAGACAGAAGTGCTGCTTTCGATTAATTGGCCACTCTAATGAGAATCAGAGGATTTACTTGTTCATTTCTTTTTGGGAAATGTTTACAAGTCTCGTTCTAGATATCCTTGAAGAATTACTATCATCACTGGTGTCTCGTTCTTAACTGATGTGGATGTTATATTAAATGCAGGGAAGTGCCAAGTCACTGAAGTTGCCAACCCATATTACGATCGATGCTGGAAGAACACAAATTGCACCAAGTAAGTTGTTATTAGTTCCATTGCTTATGGAATATGAAATTTCTTCTTCTTTTCTTTTCTCCACACAAGGTAAATCAAAAATCCAACTGGTCTGGACTCTTCACGAGATATTTTAGTAAAATATTGAAGGTGAAAAGTAGTTTAGGTGACCAGAGAATAATATATATTAGAAAACCATTTAGGAATGGTGCCTTGTTGCCTTTGAGGTTATTGATCTTAGTTTACCATTTACCAATTTAAGTTTCCATTCTTTTTTTCTTTCAGATTCACGAACTGTGATGGCTCTGCTAGGTGAGTTGAAACTTTCTTCTTTTCTATGGCCCGATATTTGTTTTTGTTGTTGTATTGGTTATTTTAGTAGAGTTTGGTACTTCCATTTCCATTTGGCTACATATTTGAAGCCTTATTTGTGTATCATATACCTTTGAGCAGGTCCGGCCGATCCGGTAGATGATGTGACCGGAAGCCTAAAGTTGCTGTAAGGCTAAGCGTCCATTGTTACCTGGATATAGCGTGTTGTCCTTTAAAAGGGAGGATTCTATTTGCTACAAAGGGATAAACTGTCATTTATTCGTAACAAAGATCCTGCTTCATGGCGTCATTGATATTTTCACGAGTAAAATTGTAAGGATGGCATGGCTTATTACAGATATCTCCTTTTGTATGTCTTATTGGTTCTCTCTAGTGTCTAGAAAAACTTACTTTCTCCTTGATGATTTCTTGATGTTTTCACCATTAGTGGTGAACTTCCTTTCTAGTCTCCTAATTGTTAATCAATTTATGTATGGATTACTTCTGATCTTGTTTTTTTTCTAACAAAGAACTGCTTTTGTTAGAGTATGAGAATACACTTTTTGATGAAGAATCTTTTTGCAGTGATGAAATCAGTTTAAAGCTTTAAGGTTTTGACATTGATCGGATGTTTTGCATATGGGCTACTACTAGTAGTGAAAAAGCAGAATATCACTAGGAGCAGCCCATAAGCAGTTATGAGCACTCACAGGGATAGGGACTGAATATGTCAGTTGGAGAAGCTTTACCGTTTTCTTGCGATCTGCATGTCCAAATATGTTATGTACTCTTCACCTTTTCAAGATCAAATCTGTTATGTACTCCTCACATTCTCAAGATCTGTTATGTTATCCTCAATGTGGATTTCAATTTTATCTTTTAGTAAAAAAGCTGCAATTTCTTCCATCATCTCATCAAACTGTTTTTTAGCAATCTTTAACCGATCCTTCAAACCGTTCGGAACACTCAATCAACTGTTGATGGATTAAATGTAACTCTGTCGATCCTTGTTCTGTATTATTTCTAAACAATGTAGAATTCATCACTCTAATTTCATTTTTGAGTATTACTCTTTGTTTTTGATCATCCTCTGTAAATTTATTACAATCTTCGAGCATGTTCTTCAAGGTTTCTCGATGCTGCAAACTTGTCTCCAACTCAAATTCATGCGATCGAAAATGAAAGATATAGAAGTAGAGTATATAGTTCATAAAGCAGCGGTAGCACAGGTGTTATCAATCAAAAATATGAATTTGGCACTAAGGAATCATGATCTTGTTAACAGATTAAGGTCCCTTTCATCACGCATGATATATTTGATTTAGTGTACGGACGACCATGATAATTTGATGCCCCGGAGCAAAAATTCAAGAGTTTGATATAAGAAACCTGCAGCATAAGCATCTTCATTCATTTCTTAAAACCAACTAGCTTTACACAGAACTACAAATCTATGCCCATGAATGTTGAGGAGGTTATGCAAGGATCATGGAAAGATTGATCATTGTATGAGGGTTATAGAAATTGGTGACTGGAGAGATTCGAACTCTTAACCGCCCAGGAAAGGAATCTAGAAACTGTGACTAGCTCGTTTTGAATATCTATGTCGTGGTCTTGTGGGCTTTGGTTGGTTTAGTCCCACACTGCCTATATTGCAAAAGATAAGTTGCTTCAAATAGTCTGAGCTGCTCAGTAAGCTTGTCCCTTCGGGGACATCCGATAAAATTGGAACGATACAGAGAAGATTAGCATGGCCCCTGCGCAAGGATGACACGCACAAATCGAGAAATGGTCCAAAGATGAATGTCGGGTTACTGTTTCGGTCATGGCTTCTTTGATATTGAGACTGGCCCCTATCATGATTTTTTCCATTGTTTGTCATTCTTTATTTTTAAACTCCATCGAAAATAATAGCTAGCCTAATAATAGATGGTAAACAAGATATTCTTCGCTCCACCAAAAGATAGCTTCAATTTGAACATCTCTGGCGAGGTGGGCTGGATTTCAGATTGTACTACTATACTTTCCCTACTCAAACTCAAACAAGCTGGCCAATCCAGTCCCCATGATGTCCACTCTATACATTGCTTGCTTTCCTTCTCTGTTGATCTTATTCTAAGTCTAAGTTGTCTAGACACTAATGTAAAGGATAACAGTGGAGTTTTTATAGCTTCTGCAGTTGACATATTTGTTTATAGCAAGATTGGCAGGGGCCGCGCTAATGCGTACCCCCTCAGAAACAAATTATGACGACGTAGAATCTACCTCTTGGGTAGATCTTAGTCGAGCACCCTTCCAAAGTGCAATTGAAGTCACTAACCTGGACCATGATCCTTCATGATCAATCATAGACCCCGTCTAGGTAAGTATGATTTTACATAGAATTTCATGCTTTTCTTATAGTTTTTTTTCTTTATTTTTTTCTCATACCTAAACTATGTGGACTATTATTACCTTTATTTCTTGTTTTCATGGATAGAAGTCAAAATCAGAAGATGCAGTTTGTTTCAGTAAGAGGTTTAGGCTCTCCCATGTGACTCAAGTCCCAGTATAAAGTGACCCGGAGAAGGGTCCTCGAGACAATTTAACTGTAGAATTCGTGTCAGTTTTGCATAATACCAGACTGACTCTTTTCCACCAGCCAGTAGTAGATAAACCAGCACTATTTGCCAAATAAAGTTAGTTTGCTGAACGGGTATATACTCTTTGTGCTAGCTGCACACAATGAAGCCAATCCACATGCAGCACTCCATTTTGCTTTAGGGAGCCTTATTAGGAAACTCCCTAAACCAAAGAACGAAGTGAGTGAGGGGAACAAGTTGTTCCTCCAAAGTGATTTCACTTCTTGTCGGAGAGAATGAACTTTCAGAATAGGCTGTTCATCAAAGTCAAGTCAAGTTCCATCGTCAGAGTATAGGGTGTGAGATGGTTGTTTATGAATTAGTTGCAGTACAACTGCATTAATGCCTGGAACAACATGGTCTCTAACATAGTTTGTTCATTTGTTTTCTGAAAATTTAGTCATATTTTCAAGTACCTGAATTAGTAGGACATTTCATCTAATTCGTCGTGAATTCATGATGGCAAGTATTTTTGTTGGAGTTTTTCCTTGGTAAAACTTTTTGTTGCTACCTCGTCTGAACAAAATTAAAACATAAATGCGATAGGGCGTGCTCAATGGAGTTTTTAACTACTTACAAAATAATTGGATGATTTTTTTTCTTACTGAGGGAAACATTACCAATGGAGCCTTACAAAATGAAGATGCAGTTAATAAATTCCCAAGTACTCTCTTATCTAACTACCAGACCCTTAAGATTTTATTAACTGCATCTTCCCTTGAGCTGGGAGATCAGCTAGCTAGTATCGAAATAATTAGTCCAACTGCATTTTCTTTTATTCATTTGTTCTTAGAAATGACAAGTAGCATAGCATCAGACTTAGGCAGACAATTAGAGAGTTGTACAAACAAAAAAAAACATTTAGAATCAGATAGAAGCTTTTAACAAGACTCAAATGCTGAGCAAAAACTGGAATCCAAAATGCTTAGTTTCATACTTCAAGGTGCAGACAAGCCATAGAGATATGGGGGTTGAGACTCGAATAAACACACACGGCATAATGACTAGACTTAAGTGCTTCTAATAACCCCGCAGCAGTGAATGTTTCTGTTAGTTTTGGTAGGGGTGCGCCAGGCCTTTGCAGTAGTGCAACGCAGAGGCGACACACGAGAACCCCAGCAGCAAGCTACTGAGATGGGAACTCCCCCATGAAAAAAATAAATTTAATATCGTGTGAGCCGATGGCTCACATATCAGATATTAAACTGATAAGAACAGATACTACACTTGATCTTAGCCAAAAGGCCGAGAAAGGTATGCTTCTACAAGTCTCACAATTCAGATTTTATAGGTCACACTATTCACAATATCTTACAGCTTAACCGGTGTGGGACAAAACCTAAAACACTAGACTTTTTCACAAATATCCATCCTGTCAAATCTCCATTGAAAGCTATTCCTATTGCTTGTTTTTTCATTCGCAAACAAATTCATGCATACAAAACGGCATTAATTGATGAATTTAATTAAAATGGTACTCAAATTCATATATGAATCCGAAACAAAAGAATTTACAAGTACGACTTAACACATACCAACACCATTTCAACATCCATGACACAGACTAACAATTCACACTAGAATTCTCTAAAAGACTAGAACCCACAAACTAGCTAGCTAGGAGGATGAATTCAAGAACCCATTAATGAAATTTGCAAGAGAAGCTTTACTATTTTTTTGAATAGCCAAGCTGGTTAAAGGATCATTTCCTCAATCTCTTCCATCATCTCGCAAAATACTTGCCTAGCAATCGGTAACTGAACCATCAAACCATTCCCAACAGTCATCAACTGTTGATGGATTATATGTAATTCTGTCAATCCTTGTTCTGTATTCCTTCTAAACAATATAGAATTCATAACCCTGGTTTCATTTTGAGTAAGAGTCATTGATTTTCTCAGAACATCCTCATATATCTTGCATTTATCAAGTGCTTCCTGTATCCTTTGTCTCTCAAAATCTGCGTGTTCTTCGGCGATTTCCTCCAACATTTCCCTCACTTTTATACATGTCTCCAACTCTGATTCTTGCGATTGCATTAAAGATTTTGAATCCGAATATATTGTCCATAAACCAGTGATAGCACAGATTTTATCCATCAAGAAAATATTAATCGCAATGATAATCGCACAGATTTGATGGCTCAAAAAATTCATAATAATCTCTATGCAGCATTTCTTTCTTGATTGTTTCTACCTTCTTTATTTTCTTCTTCTTTGACAATTTCTGGCTGAATACTAGTAGCATTTATAATCTTTAAAGCACTTGTTTCTTGATTTCTAGCTTCTTTATCTTCTTCTTCTTTTTCATTGACATTATCATGCGATTCCTTTACAGCAACAGATTCAGAAGCAGAATTTACAGT
>JAJJMC010009578.1:0-12677 GCA_023531435.1 Papaver californicum
AAATTTCACTATGATCAGATCAGGATACGTTGTGAGTTTGATGAGAATAGTAGATAATGTAGCTAGTGGGGTTTCACTGTTTTGAGACTTATGTTTAAGTAGCTTTTGAGATCATTCTTCCAGTATTAAAATTAGCTCATACAATAGTATTAGCAGTATGAAAAGAGGAATCAACTCTTGAATTTATTCAATTTGGAATCTTGAATTGGTTTGTATGGACATTTGGGGTTAATCTAGTAGTGCATATATAGTATTTGTAGAAATGTCTGAACCATGGTTGAAGTGGTGTATATGCAAACAGCTATTGGTGACTCGATTATGGTGGATTTATCAAGTGTAGTGGAGCTGACAGTGGTATGGGTAAGTGATTTTGATCATCTTTATGTTGGTTAATTAGAGTTGGTTTTGACATGGAAAACGAATTTAGCATTAGTCTTATTTATACATTACAATATTACACGTATGGATATGGTTAAATAATGGTGAGATATTGTCTAAATGTTTACAATGGTTGACATATGAAATGTGTCGGTACTAGTAGAGGAAATTGAATGGGCTCTGGTATAGGATCCTTGGCTAGTTATATCTCAAATTATATGCTTACAATGCTTAACTATCTAACACTTGGAATATTAAAGCCAATTCATGTTGGGACTCCTGTATTGAAGATGAGTCTTGTATGTTCCTCTCATGTTTCAATTGCGTGCCTTGACAAGTATAAGGTCATATAGTTTCTCTAACATCTTCTGTGGATCATGTTCAGTATGCATTGTTTGAGGCTAACTTGCTCTTGAGTTTATGAGAGATTTTGTTCATCTTAGGCCAAGAATTAATACTATCTGATGTAACAATGAAATTGCTAATAGCCATGGCGTTTACATTGATTACATCATAT
Source organism: Papaver californicum (assembly GCA_023531435.1). Classification (NCBI taxonomy): domain Eukaryota; kingdom Viridiplantae; phylum Streptophyta; class Magnoliopsida; order Ranunculales; family Papaveraceae; genus Papaver; species Papaver californicum. The sequence continues at coordinate 896 of JAJJMC010009578.1, forward strand.
ATAATTGTAAACGTTGTGTATTGGTTCTTTATCTGTACCTATTGTTACCATATGAAAATGGATGGCGAATGATGGTTCGTATGTGGTTGATTGCATGTGACTAGCGCAAACTAATTTAGAAATGAAATCTGTTTGCACCAATGATCTTCTTATGATATAACTTAAGTGTTTAACAACTCTTTGTGCTCACTTGCTAAACTTCTTATATATGTTGTCTGATTCGTACTGTCATTTTATGTTCTTTGGCTTGATGGCATGATTTCATGAACCTAGTTTATTTATTAAGGTGATAATGGAAAATACCATGAACCATAACTTAATAGTATACTGATACTATGTGTTGCCATATCGAACCGGAACTAAACTTAATGCTTAATAGTATATGAACCATAACTTAATGCTTAAATTCTGAAATGAATATATATCTCTTAATATAAGTCTCTTGCCGTGATATTATGTGCAAAATATCATTAACGGGTTTTGGTCTACTCATGTCTTATGGATTATTATGGCTGTGGCGGTTAGTGGTTAAATTAATTAGGGATGCACTTTAACATTCTATTTCAATCCCGGTGATCATTATGGGCGGGTGGAAGCAAGTGATGATGGTGATGCAGCATCAATACTAGTATTAAGAAGCACTGGACATTTCCCTTGGTCCTTTTTTTCATGATTTTTTGGTATTGTATTTTCTTATGAGTTTGACTACTACCCGAAGGTACTAAAAATATTATCTTAAGTTTGGTAGATGTGAATTGAATGTCTATTTGTTTATAGAATGAAGAATGTTCTAAATACTTTAATGGCTTGGACTGGTATACAACACAGATGTGTTATATTGTTGTTTAAAATGGCAGGTACAGGTGCAGGTACAAGTACAAATATAGATGATGGTATCTTGTTCATCAATGGATAGTTGCCAAGGTGATTGTTGGTGATGGGATGTGCTAGGTATAGTTGTTGCTATGCAACTCATACTATCCATATTATCTAACTTACTGCTACATCTAGAGATAGTTAGTGCCTTGGGTAAGAAGTTTATACTATCTTAGAGATTGTTACTGCTACGACAAGCAGTTCATACAATTCATACTAGCTAAACCAAAAAAGGATGAACTACGGTCGTGCTTGATCCCTTCGAGCAACGGAGAGGGTATGTAGGCAGCCGCTATGCGGTTCACCACAACTGCATGAGGTTGTTCATATCGTCTAAAAAGGGTTGGTTGCTGCTTGGAAGTTCATACCATCCCTTCAGAGATGATTGTAACCTTGGCAATAAAAGGTAGTTGCAGTACTGGTTGTTCATACTACCTTGAGAGATGATTGCAACTTCTTCGGGGTTGTTCATATCATCTAATGAGAAATGAAGGGTGATTGTTGGATGCCAATTCATATCATCTGTCTGATACATGTGATAGAGATGATTATTACCATTCCAGGTAATTCATATCATCTGAGAAGGGATGGTTATTTCCTATAGTGGCAGTTCATATCATCCATCTAGAAATGATTACTAACTCTTTGAGTAGTTCATATCATTTGAAAAAGATAATCGTTTGAGTTTGACCTAGTACTGTGAGTTGTCAGCCCAACTGGGGCTCCCATCAACGGATGGCTACGGATGGCAACTGACCATTCCTCAAGCCAAATTGGGGCTCCCATCTACGGATGGCTACGGATGGCAACTGGCCATTCCTCAGGCCCAACTGGGGCTCCCATCTACGGATGTCTACGGATGGCAACTGGCCAGTCCTCAAGCCCAACTGGGGCTCCCATCTACGGATGACTACCCTGACATTGGCAACTGGCCATTCCTCACCCATTTAAAAGCAATGCTTGCTAGCGTATAAAGCAATTTGAGTTAAATCGATGAACATTTGCTTAGTAAGATCGAATTGGTTCGAAAAATTTTAAGTACGGTTTCTCGAGTGGCGTATCAGGAAGTTGGAGCTGGCCTGATGGGTCGAAACCCGACCCATTGGAAGCAAAAAAATTTTGGTCCGTCACACTATGAGTTCTTGGCAGCAAAATACTTCGATAAGGTAAAAAAAGAGATACCTACAAAATTTAACATGTCAGAACGTGATTTGATTCTTTGGCAATGCAACAAATATAAACATGCTCAATTTTCCTTTTAGATGTACCAATTAATGGGTAATCAATGTATTGGGCCAAGGAAGCTCAGTGCTTTTTTACCGTCTAGGCATTCCGCTCTTGATATAGGGGCCTTTTGTCCAAGATGTAATAGAGATATGAACGTTTTCGGGGACCATGATTTGCATTGTGCAAGTAATGTAGGGCTCAAAGTTCGATATGACCTAGTGAGAGATGTATTAGCAGATATATGTTTCAAAGCAGGTGTGCCAGTTAGAAAAGAAGCAGCTCTGGGGTTTTTATCAGACAGAGATTGTCTCTTGAGACCTGCATATATTCTGATTTATAATTGGGAGAATGAACAAGGCGTATGTTTCGATGTCATAGGTGTTTCACCCTTCAAAGGAGGTGGAGTTTGCAGTTTTATACCAGGGTAAGCTATCGCTAATGCTGTCACTCGCAAGCGCAATAAGTATATGGATAAATGTAGAACTCACGGATACGGTTTTGGCATTCTAGCTTTCTCAACTCTGGGTGAACTTGGTGAATATACGATAACCTTTTTGAAGAGATCGAAGAATTGTCTTTCCAGTCAAGACCTAAATATCAAAATAGGCAGTTTTCTCTTCCATAGATTTTGATTTTCTATTCAAAAAGGTGTTGGAACCCAGCTTGTTGCTAGGCTACCCACCAATTTCTTATAAACATGTTTTTATCATTAATAAATAAGTAAATAATAATAATAATAATCCATAACTATTATATAATGGAACTCTCCTTATTTACAGTAAATAAAGTTGTAAAATTCGGAGTTTCAAATTTACCCTTAGTTTTATACTTCTAATAAAAATGCTTTAAAATTTAATGAAGATAAATCAGGAAATTGAATAATTAAGTAAAAAAAATACATAAATCAGTAGGGGATCACATGTGAGAGTAATTTAGAGTCTAACGATTCGAAGACAATAGTCTCTGACGAAGATGATAGACTCTTAGAAAATTTTAATGTGATAGAGGATGATTTGATTCAGGTTGATAGAATAGTTTCCCCAGTGGATTTTGTTGTCCTAGACACCCAACCTTTTCAGGTCCCAGTGGCTCAAATTCCAATGATCTTAAGTTGTCCCTTTTTAGCTACATACAATTTCGCCATCAATTATAGAAATGGAATAATTAATTTTTCTTTTGGTAACATGACTAATAAACTGAATTTATTTAGTATGAGTAGAAAACCTTCTTGTGAGATCTATGATTTTGAAGAAGTGAACATAACTAGTACTTCAGTTCAGAAATCTTTGTCAAACACTTTGTTAGAAGATCCATTTGAGAAATGCCTAACCTACTTAGGGTTTGATGTTGACGATGATAGTGTTATTAATGAGGTGAATACTTTGTTAGATTCTGCACCTTTGATGGACACTTATAATATATTGAAAGCTAATTTTGAACTTCTACCAGTTTATAAGTCTAACTTATTTCCTTTTATAGAGGAAGCTGAGTGTAGTTCTGACCTTAAGGACCCTAGAATCCAACCAACAGTTTTAGTCCATCTAAGAGTAATGTCCATCTCAGTTTGGGGGTACCGATGATTTTTGTGATTGTCAAGTATCCCTGCTTAAAGTCCCTCACTTGGGGATTGATATTTTCACCTCTACCATTTTCCATGATCATCTTCAAACTAGATTCTCTAAGCATGTTGATGTCCAAAAAGAAGTTCAGTTGTTAGAAACCCATCCTCTGGTCGATGTGGTTTACCTAGGAAATACTATCAAGATTGAATTTATTTTCCCACCAAAAAAATTTCTTCCATATGTGGGAACGTTTGAATTTCAAATGTGTCAGTTAATAAGTTTTGAATCTAAGCCTGAATTAGAATCGACGTATTTGTTTAAGAATGACCACCTTCATTGTAGTCAATTGTGTGAGTCAAATATGATTTACTTTGAGGATCCACAATTATTCAGGTTATTATTATGTGCTTCAAATTTATTAGGTTAGTTACTCCGGACTTTACAACATGATCCTGTTGATCCCTCATATGAGGAAATTCAGCCTAAAGAGATTTATCTAGACCCTTTCATAGAGCCCGAACCTGAACCTCAACTAGACGTAGTTGTCTTAAACAAGACACTAGATAGATATAAGGTTGTACTCTTTTTGTTCACTTTTTGGGCATGCTGAAGTTTCCTTCTATTTTTGGTAGTATTATTTTATTCAGATGACCACAGTTGTTCCGACTATTGCTATATGATTCTATGAGGTGACTAATTCTTTCCAAAGTCTGGATGAAGACTTTAAACTTAGCACTTCTTGGGAGGTAACCCATGCACATGCAACACGGTAATATCTTTCCTTAACTCCTTTCCTTCAATTGGTAACAATTTCTCCTTGTTCGTGCTTTTAATAATTCATCTTTAAAACATTGAGGACAATGTTAGATTTAAGTTTGGGGGTAAGGGAGAAACTTTTAGTAAAATATGAAACTCCAAAGTCTAGAAACTTGTGAACAATTCATGATGACACTAACCATTCTAGGTAGATGGAAACTTAGCTCTTTTTCTATAAGAATTGGTGTGCCCAGTTAAATGGTCTATTCATAAAAGGATGACTAGCTCAGGTGTTAGAAATAACACGATAGTTGTCACCATATCTCGGAGTCTATCTTTACCATATCACCTTTTGTTTTTATTTTCGCAATTTTTGTGTTTCTCTAAGTGATTTGGTGGGGCACCAATATCAAATTGTTATCGTTGTCAGGATGAAGTTGAGTGTTTGAGATCAAGCCACATTATTGTATTATTTAGAGCAATACTCAAAAAAAGAAAGAAAAAGAGTATTGACACTTTGATAGCAATATGTGTGTGTTCTCCCTGTCTCTGTCGCCTAAGCAAGCTTGGAATGTAGGATCCATGAGAACTATCATGTACGATGCTGATAAGGAGTATGCGCTTGGATTCATTTGATCCAATCATGTTGTCAGTATATTTAAAAATAATAAATAATTATTTTATTTTCAATAAATCGACCGTTGAACCCTTGTATTTATCAGCTGAGTCGATATTAGTATAAGCAGTAGGACTAATGGGAGCGTATCTCAATCCATTAGGATTCATCCTGGCACTGACCTTCAGACAGATATGGGAAACACCGTTCACCTTAGTCAACATGCGCGAACTTCATTTTGTCCGCATCCATCTTCTAAATATTTTCATGTGATTGTACTTTGATAGATTCTGAATATCGTGGTTGAACGACTATCGAAGTAGAGTTTTGAATTTTTACATGAATTTTAGTATGCTGAGTTCAAACTCGTATACAACAATTGGACTCATATAGGGTAATGATTCCCATAGCCGAAGAATTTAGTATGCCAACTAAAATAGCTTGTTTAGTGTCTATCCTGAATCGTTCAAAGGTAGCTAGAATTTGGAGTAAAGGTTTTGTGGGTATACCTCTTGTAAACCCTCACGGTACAAAACTCGTCCACTAGGGACACTTAGGGGTTTAAAGGCTTATTGCACACGCTAAGTGCAATCGCGATGCCTGCGAAAGTGAGTTAGGATTTATTTTTATTTTCTAGATTAGATTTGCTCGAGGACTAGAAAATAATAAGTTTGGGGGTATTTGATAGACACGTTTTCGTGTCTTATTTGATCTTAATTTTTATATTGTTAGAACTCATTTGTGTACTTATATTGTGATTTTATGTGTTTGTAGATATTTTCGGAGAATAAATAATCGAGGAAAGTTGGGCTTAAAAAGTTATAAAGGCACCCAAGAAATTGATAAAGGCACCCAGACTTCTAGTAAAGGCAGACATCTTATTTCAAATTCAAAAGGGTTTGTTTTTGGCGGGAATCTTATTTCTATTGATCTGTGAAGACTTTGACGTATTTGGTTGGAGATTTTGGTGGTTTTATGACAAGATATATTCTTGCCTAATATTTTTGAGTTTAAGTAGTATGGGAGACTCGATCGAAACCAAGCAAACCTCGTGAAATAAGTTGTTGTGTTAATTATGGGAAGAATATCTCTCGGTTTTCTTTCTATGGAATAAATATGATCTGAGGGTTTGAACAAGGCAAAAAAAAGCCTCACCAAGATTCTATCTTAAAAATCAGATCGAGAATCAATGGAAAAAGAGAAACAAATCAGATCGAGAGAAGAAATAAGATTTCTTTCCCCCGAGAATGTATTCTCATTAAAGTAAAAGATATGTTGATGATTTTTAAGATTTGGAGGTGCTAGTATAAATAAGAAAAGACAACGAGAATTGAGGGGGGGTCTGGAGAGGCCAGAAACACAAAATCAAAAATCTAGAAAATTCTCGTGATGAAGAAGATGAAGAAAATGTTGCGAAAAGGTTGAAGTTTCTGTAGCAAAAAGGTTGAAGATTCTATTGCTAAAGCTTTTAACTTTGCAACATTTATTTTCAATTGCAACGTTTATCTTCAGTGAAAATTTTTCCCTCTGTAACAGTGAGTCTGTAACGCTTATAAACGTTGAAAACTCGTTGTTTCCATTATTTTCACTCTTTTTCATCATTTGTAAACACTTTGAGCTATGTACCAATCTTTTGAGGGTGTTTTCAACATGAGGAGCTAAACCCCTTTGCTGAGGCGATGGAGGAAGCTATTGTTCCAAGGAAAGTGGTATATTTCTATTTTAATTGATTTTTGCAATTTATTTCATGATTATTTGCTTTGATTAAAAAATCGATTTAAGGATTTTTATTAAACAATTGTGATTTGTTTTGATAGAGCATGCTTAGCCTAGGGTTTTCGATGCTCTATGCTTTTGATTTACAATTGTTATTTTGAGAATCTACTTTAGCAGCTTATTATAATCACTATAAATGTAAAGAATTGTATGAATATTGATTAGTTTGAAACACTTTAATTGGTTAATGGTGAAATTCATAACCTCAGTATTTGTGAATATTATTTTCATATTTTGTGTATATTTTTAGTTTAAAATTATTTTATTAAAACTAAAATCAATCTTCAAAAGTTCGAGAGTTTGAAACCTTTTCTTACCACTATTGCAAAACCATCAATCAACAACTCGTTATATGTTCCATTTCAAAATTAAGACTTAATGAAGATTAAATTTATATCTTCTTTCCAATATGAAACAAAATTTTTTAAATATGTTGTTATCTTAAAAGTTCTTCAAAAATTCGATATAGGCTTTATATGAAAGTTTTAGTAATCTGCATGATATGTGACTATCACATGGTAAGCTTCATTGATATCCTTTGTTTTCAAAAATCATAACGAGATATGCACAAAACCAAGATCACTACTCGTAAGTAGTATGTCTTAGCATAAAAAAACAACGAGTATAAATTTCTCCCATTGATCTTGAGATATATGCATATAATAATATCACCCAAAACTAGAAACATTTATAGTTTTGTTGAATTTCATATACCACTGAGGGGAAACTATATAATTTTATACATTGGTTTCTTAAATTTGCAGACTACAAGTACCGATTTAATAAGGCAAGGCCTTCAGGTTAACAAATGTAAAATTTCTTTAAAATTTACCATTGATAAAGGTTATTTCCACATTTAGTTGATGTAAATCTAAATTCATACTGAGCTACTAATAATGTTATGATAATTTTGAATAAGTCTTTTTTTGACACGAGAGAAAAACTTATTTACAATCAATGCTTCATTTTTTGAGTAAAATCTTTGGTTACAAGTCTAGCTTTATACCATTTAACATTGTTGTTACAGTAGTCTAGGTATGAAAGACCCGCTTACACACAACTAATTTGTGTCTTTCGAACAATTAAGCAATATCTGAGACTTGGCGTTCAACCATTGATTTTATCTCTCATGACATCAATCAATTAATCATAATAACTTGTGAATCAAAAAAAAAAACACGAATCTTTATCATCCCATATCAAAATTAAATTCTTGTAAATAAACCACTGAAACATCATGAATAATGTTCTTACGATATCTATGAGACCTTATTAATGCTGATTCTTGTGGTTTTCGACAATTTCTTTATTGACAGTAGCTTCATTATGGAGTAGAGGATCAGTAACTTATGGTCCTTCATTATGGAACGGTTCGACAGTGAAAAAGATTCACAATATTTGTCGAAGTCATAGTCAAAGGGATCATTATTTTAACTTCTTAAGCAAATGTATCCATATACTCCCACATATTATGCCATCACTAATGAATTTACATTTTTTTTCGGTTTCAATAAGTCTCATACCATGATTAGAACATTAAAATATACCCTTTGGATTATTTAGGAAAACCAATGAACCACTAATAGCTTTCAAATCCATTTTCTATTCTTCGGGAATATAAACCCTCGCTCCAACTGAACAACCATAACTTACAGGTTTTTTTTTAAAAATAGGTTTCCAGCCTTTCTACAGTCCAAAGTATGTCTTTAGAACTGTTTTACTCCAAAATATATTTGAATTACACAGTTGTACGAAGAACATACATCCACAAACATATGGGTAGTTATGCGTAAGTCGTCACGCTTCTAACCATTTTCATAAGAGTATGATTTAGCCTTTTGTTATACATTATTATGTCAAGGATAATTATGCATTGTGTATTGTGCAACAATGCCAAACTTTTTGGAAAACCTAAGTAAAAGGTTCAGAATGTTATCATGTTTCGTCATACCTTCTACAATTTTCACCACCTTTGTTAGAATTTATAATTTTCACTTTTCTTTGTAATTGTCTCTCAGTTTCAGTAATGAATGTTCGTGAAAACATCCACATATTGAGAATCACGATGCAATTAGTAGATACGACAATCATGTGAAAATCATCAAGGTGATAAAAAATCTTATCTTCCAAAAAATTGGCCCATCAAAAGTCGAAAAATTAATCATAATCAACAAAATAATAAGAACAAAAACTGATAATTATAATAGAGATACATGAGGATAATCTTACAATAGTTTCACACCTTCAATAAGATTCTCCTATGGGTAAAATCTTATCAAGGTTCAAAGTGAGACATGAAAAATATTTGTGGACATTTTACATTCTTATGATACAACATTATGTTTGTTAAATACCACAACTAGAATCACCTGTGGGCGAATCTTGTCCTAAAATGTATTAACAAACTCAAATAATTCTAAATATGTTCAAGCTAATATACCGTGAATTGCAGTCACCTGTGGGTAGCTATAACTTCACATGTATATGAAACATTTAGATAACCTCAATGCTTGTTTAAACATGTGAATTAAAACTACTTGTGAGCAAATTTGTTCGAATCATTATATCAAACTAAGTGGACTCAAAAAATATACATCACTTACAACATTAAAGTTCAGTATCACTGTGGTGATAACTAAACAATGCATCAAATATGTTAAATTACAAATACCACACCAATATTTCTTGTGATATTGCACAGTCCTACTCAATGATATAAACATACTTGATCTGATCATAAATTAATTTAGTCGATTATAAAATATTATGAGTAACTCTAAAACATTAATCATAAATATTTATTCAAAAGCATGTCATACAGAAAATTGTGAAAAAAACAACACCTATTAATTGAAAATATTCAAACGTGATGAATTTTTTTGTAACCCAAAATCAACCATTAAGCAAGTTTATAAGTATGATTAAATAACGAAAGTTCGTTGAAGGAAATTCTTCAATACATTGCTAGTGTAAAGTTGCTACCATTTTAAGGATCACGATAAATAAGGGTTACAATGAAGATAAAGACGAAGGGCGTTAAAAATAGGGAAAATAGGCTATGAACATCATTTCACAAATATAGGAAATTCATCCAAATAATATGAAGTTAAATTTCTTTAAAAGATACCTTGAGTTTTAAAACAAAATAATTTGACAATATATAAACAATAGAAAATGGATTACTCAACTCTGTAATGAGTTAATTAAATAAATCGCTTATGCATTTTAAGAAATTACGGAAAATCATATGTCATTTATTTAGTTATGATCTTTATTTTATGTCTAGAAAATACAATCAAAATTGACATTAAAGGTAGAAAATAAAGAGAATGACACTAGACACTCTTTAAGACTTAAAACGATCCAGAACCATAATGTATGATCAAATATTATACCCTTCAATGTTCTCTTAAACATGTGAACTCAATCACATGTGGGAAATTTTTGTTCTAATATATTTAAGCAAGACAATATTGTAAGCTATTAAATTATGATCATGGCCAAAAATATTTTGACATTACTATGGTGATAGCCAATCAACTAAAATAATGCCATTGTCACGGTAGGATGGTAACTGCGAAACCTACACTTTATAGTTTACAAATTCATACTTACAATATTATGATTATTGCTAAGATTAAACAATCTAGTACCATGTGGTGATAACTAAAGAATCCCGACATAATAATCTTAAGCACAATAATCTCATATAATTAAATAATCTACATTGAGGGAGAAATTATAACTTAATGCACAAACTTATAAATCATATTATAATACACATACAAATTTAGTAATGTCAAAAATGATTTTGATCGTAAAATTCATAATTAAATGGGTTGATAAAAAATCGGATTAAATTAGACATTAATGATTTCAATAAAGCCGCAGCTTAATAACAGTCACCTTTCTCAGGGAAATCCCTCCCGTTAATTCTACAGATTAATATGGGTTCCATCTATCAACTGGTTAGAATGGTACAATGTCGTTTTGAATCAATTTGAATTGGACTGGATTAGGTCCGTATCGATAGTGTCAATTCTCAAAAGTTTGTTGTTGTTCGGTAAGGGTTTAGACTTCTTCATGGAAAAAAAATGTATGGCCAAAGTTGATAAAATTAAGTCATTAATCTTCGTTCGACTCTACACACTTATATACGAAACCAGAATGACAAGGAAACAAAACGAAAAACCTTACATTGAGAACAGGATCAGAAAAAAAAAAAACCTGGATCAGAGTGAGTTCGTATGTATCAGCTGGGGTTGGATCGGGTCGGATCGGTTCAGATATGTAACTAACCACTCATGCTTGCGGTTTTTATGTGGCCCTACCAGTGTAGTTGATTTCGGCGGATATGGCCGAAATCTCGCCGGTAATACTGGTTTCAGCCCTCATCCGATATGATACACGATATATCGACGATACGGTATTTGGTCGATAATTTCGGCCGAGATGACCCGAAATGAGTTGACCGATATGGCGAAATGACCTAGATGGCCGAAATTAGGGTTTCCAATTAAAAATAAATAAATTTCCTTATATAGTTCTAGGGTTTTCAATTATTACTCATGTTTTTTATAGTATTTTAGAAAAATGAGTACTAGTTTTATACCTTAATAGGTCCAATATGGAAAAAACGTTTGATATAATAACTATAGGTATAGAATGTGTGAACCGATATTTAAAACCTAAATCTCCCCGATACAAAGATGTACTAGTGTATCGCTCTCGACCAGTACAAACCGAAATCCGATATTGACTACATTGGGCCATACTAGCTTAATTTCATGGTCATTATTTCTTTACCTTACAGCCCATTCATTGATGTAATTTTATATAGTGGTAAAAAGAGGTTCGATTCTCGAACTTGTGAAGGTAATGATTTTAGAAAATAATGATTCTAATTAACTCTAGAAAATTTTAGGAGTAAGAAAAAGACTAAATAACCTAAAGATGATTTTTGAATAAT
>JAJJMC010009579.1:0-20734 GCA_023531435.1 Papaver californicum
GATGGGTTGACCCGATCCAGGGGTGCCCCAATCCAAAGTGTGGGTGCTTTGATCCATTTTCCCGGGTGCCTTGAACACTTTTTGAGCCAATTTTTCCACAAATCTTTATTCTTCTAATGTACCTACAAAAGCAATAAAACACGTAATAGACACAAAATCGAATACTAACTCACTAGAAATTAAGGTGCAAATTAGACACTAAAATGTGTCTATCAGTTAGCTCCACTTGTTTAGCATACTTCATCTTAGCTTCAAGTTCCATTGCAACGTCTTGGTCAGAGTAAGGCCTATTGATGAGAGCTTTACCATCAAATAACTCTTTTGGTTTAGAAGTAAAAATTTGGGGAGTTAATGACATAGGAGTGGTGGTGGTTGGACCTGAAGTATCTTTGGCTTCAAAAAGTTGACCAAGATGATCCAGAATTCTGCAAAATTTGCAGAATTAGTTGCCATTGAGTGCACAAGTAAGAGACCGTTGGTGCTTCAAAAGCCTCTATACCAAACTTCATAGGGATAATAACATCAATATAAATTTCAACCTCCATGTTTTTTTTCCTCTCTGTCTCTTCCATATGGTCTTCTACCTTCTTGAAAAGTTCCAACTGGTTTGAGAATTGTTCTAATATCAGTGATGATGTATCTTGGAATACGTTCAATGAGGATCCAAATCTTCACCCTAGTAAAAAGTTCTTTATTAATAAGTTCAGGACCTCCAGCAGGGACTTCAACTAACACATTAGTTTGTAAAAAACCCTTTTAATACCACCCCTTCTAAGGGTGGAATAGTCCTTCTCATTAGTAAGCCTGATAGTATAAAAGTTCTTTCTCCTATTCCAAATATCCACTTCAATTATGATCAACATTTCCCAGTTAGCATTGATGAAGTTACTAACCCTGTTTGTTTCAAAGCAAATGTTACTGCATAGTTTCCCTATAAAGCACCATTTCCAGCCTAACTTCTTTTTTGAATGTTATCTTTATTAAGGAAGACCTTTGGGAAGAAATTCAGTCATTATATGAGCATAGTTCAGCTGGTCAACAAAATTATCAATAGGATTATTACTTGAGTTGGAGGTAGTAGCCATGACAATAAAAGAGATGGATATCGACTTCTTGGACTTGATCTTGATGGTAGAATTGTACCGGATATGAAAAATATACCCAACAACTTTAATTTGAATTTTTGTCATGGGAGCCATCATCATTTCCCCCCTCCTCCAGTGCCTAAGTTCGAGCTCACTTCCAAATTAGCAGGGCCTCTGCGGGTGTTGAAGTTATCTTTCACGTGCTTTTGACTATCGCTGAGAATGGAGAATGACTTTGTTTGGGTAATAGCATCCAAGAAGTGTACCTATTATAAATTAAAAAGCTTTTTTTTTCAAGTATTTTCCTAAACAACTAGTCTCTAAGAATGGGTCTATCAGGTAATTACTTACTAGGTTATATATTTTAGAATTTGAGTAATAGTTGTGAGAGTAAAAATAATTTACTTTTAACCAAATGAGGGACCCTTAAAAAAAGGTCCATAATTTCCCATGGGATACAAAAAATAGCCCATCAAAAGTTCTAAAAAAACTTCAAACTTTTGGCCTGAGGTTTATAAGTCACATGAACCATAGACCAAGTATGAGTTATGGTTATGGTTAACTCACTAGGGTACCACTTGGCATTAAAAGTTGGGTGAAAATAAACCAAGTTATACTCCGTCCCATCCTTGGGCTTAAATCTGCCAAAAAAGCCATCATTTCACCATCTCTTACAATGCCAGTGGAGCGATATTTCCTATCACTAGCGGCATGATGCCTAGTGATAGTAGAACGATGCCTACATGGATGGGTGTAAATGTTTAGCATTAAATGAAAAAAGCGTTGCACACTAAACTAGGGAGATGTGTGGTTTTAAAAGCATTAGAGGTAGAGAAAGAGAAATTTAGGCCTCTTATTTTTATTAAAATATTTACCTCAAGTCTCATCCCAACTTTATTCATCTCCCTCTTCTCCAAAAATCTTCTTTTAGCAAGATCATCATTTTCATCATAGTTGAAGTATTGTACATTGATCATCATGGGGTTGGCTATGAAATGCCTGAGTCATTGCAAGAGGAAGATTTTTTCGCATAGTTGGAGCATGGTAGTGAAGGAAGTGCAGAGTATGCACATGATTTTGAGGGTGTACATCATAGGGAAAGGAACTTTAATTTCTTTCGACATCATTTTGGCAGTGATTATTTGGATGAAGATGTGATAAGTGCATAATTTACATATTTTAAGTATCATTTTCTTACACTTATTTGCTATATTTTGTGTGGATCACCTTGTATTATTATTAGTTTTGTAGTTTAGGTCTTTTGTTAGGTTAAAACTCTGAAAGAAGTAGAAGTGGAGCATTATGATACGGACTTAATTTATACATTTTTATCTCCTAATTTATATTTGCTAGTATTTCAATTTATATAAATAATATATTTTACTTCTTTTTATAGGTTCATTAATAAAAATTAGTTTCCACGTGAAAAATCACTAAAGTGACGAGCTTGCATCATTGCCTTGTATTTGGTGTGTGTGATGGACCACTGTACCTGTGGATGAAACAATTACCTTTACTGTATCTTGAGATGAATTTGATAGCTAGCTGGAGGAGTTAGTTTGGATGATGAGAGCAGGTGTTGGGTTTGGACGGTGAGCAAATGGGACCGAACATAGGAGAGAGTGAATGATCAGAAACTAAAAAGGTGTTGGATTTGAGTTTGTCACGTAAAAAGAAGAGTAGTCTTCTAATTGTTTTATGGCTGAAAAGTGAGGTGGTACAGAGACAAGAAGCAGGGCAGGTGTTGTTCACTGTTAGAGGGAAGAAAGAATAAAGGACGGCTAGGGAAGAAAGAGCTAGCCTATAAAAATAAGAGAGGGTATATCACGTGGGAGAGAGGTAGGTTTGATATTAAAAAAGAGAAAGTGAAGGAAGTACGGTGGGTAAATTTTTTCTTAGCTTTATTTTTTTAGGTTTTTAGGTTAGATAGAGAGTAAGAGGGAGTAGGCAGTGAGAAGAAAGGTTGTACGGGGATTGGAGAGAAGGTGAGAAAAAGAGGCTAGGTGGCGGACAAGGAAAGAAGCGGGAGTACGCTGAAGCTAGTTTTTCTTCTAGCTTTCTTTAGAGGTTGGTAGAGTAGGTACGGTGGTATTGGGAAAGAAGAAAAGCTAGGTGGAAGGAATACCTAAAACATAGAGAGAGGCTAGAAAAGGAGTGAGTGTACAGAGAATGACGGATTGATAGAGAGAAGAGGAAGGCTGTACTCTGTGACGTTCTTCTGGATTGGTGGCCGTGACGCTACTCTGGATTTGCAGCCGGAATACAGTGATATTTTTTTGTCTCTACTTTTCTTATTATTTTTATGGGTTTTAAGAAACCCATCATCATGTCTCACTAATTTTGTGACTAGGGTTTTGGGTAGAAACCAATTTTGATTATGGAAAAATTATAAATAAATGGTTTAAATGTTTAGTAATTTATCTTCATTGTTAGCTTGATTAATTATTTCATAAATAGTAGATTTGATCATATATGCTTTCCGTTTGATATGTCGTGCTTGGATTAGATTCTTAGACGGTGTATGCAATCAATTAGATATTTGATTCTTTGAAACTATATATGGGTTAGATAGTTCTACTGATTGTATGCTTTTGAACTGATATGCCATGCATAACAACAATAGGTGGGATGTACTTTTCGATTGATAAGTAATTTTTTTAGAAATGTCAACTTGGAAGCGAAGAAAATTACAGTGGTGAAACGATAATTTGAAGATTAAATGTGAGTTCTATATATCAAATTGACGAACACCGAAAACCCTAATGCCCTCTCTACTTGATCACATTGTATATTTTAGCTAGTTTATTTTATTATTTTCTCGTTCATTAAAATTCTGAAAAATCCCAAAATATTGTTTCTGATTAGTTAATTGAGATATTAATTGCAGTATTGTCCCCGCTCCCTGTGGGTTCGACCCGTACTTGCGTTGTCTGCATTGTAGGCATCGTGCGATTGCGGGTTATTTTATATAGGGTAATCTAAAATCCTGTCAATTTTTGGCGCCGCTGCCGGGGAGCGGTTGTGGAATATTGTAATTAATATTTTTAATTTTCTAATCATAGTGGTTTTTATTTTATTTATTTTTAGATTTTTATATGTTTTTATTTTTCTTTTAGGATTTTTAGTTCTATTTGGCTTATTTGTGTTTTAGTATCTCTTTTGAGATACTTTTCCGAGGATGATTAATATTTTGCCGGAGATAACTCTTATGCAGGATGCGTCATCTAATATGACACTGAGGGAATATAAAAATCGGTCACGGCATAATGAAGTTCTTGCTTCACTTGAGGTAAGTGAAGAATCACCTCTAATGATATATGAGAAGTAATATAAACGCAGACCTCTTAGTTTGGAACACAGATTTAGAGTTCTGGCAATGCAAAGATTATATGCTGATGATGATCAGTCTTGTAGTGACTCTCTGTTCCAAACAGAATATATAGATGACCTTGTGGATGATTGTATAGATGATTTGCCTAATTCTATAGATGAATCTATCTCACAAGATCATTTACCTGACTTAGAGGTTGTTTCTAGACCCCTAGACTTCCAAAAGTTACCTAATTTAGGGTTAGAATTGTGTGCTTCTCAAGTTTTGTTGATCACTTTGCATCCAAATATCCAGAGGACTTGCCTGTTCTTGACACCGTGCACGAACCGATTGATATTTCCCTAATCCCAGTTTTATCCCCATATTATGTTCTTTACGCACTTCCAAGTGTAGTAAAAACTTGTTTTGGGGGTAATCCCTTCTTTTTTATACTTTCAGTGTGACCGTGTCACCATAATATAATTGTGAAACTGTCATTTGTATATATTGTATTTTGGGTTGATCCCCAAATTTTCAGGTTATTAGTGTTTGGGGATTCTATCAATACATATCCAGTAGGTAGATTTTTATTTTCTTGTTTTTATTTTCTTTTTAGGACTTTTTGCTTTTATTTTTATTTTATTTTCAGTGTTCTTTGTTATTACTATCGTTTGATGTGTGTTACAGAGAATACTGCTTTTCTTGCGTCAATCAGGTGAGACGTTCCAATCCCTTCTCTTTAATTTACATTTTTGTTTCTCTTATTTATATTTATTGCGTACCATTCTAGGTTGCACGACTTGAAACATTGAGGACAATGTTACATTTAGGTTTGGGGGTAGAGTTTCAGAAAATTGATGCCAATAAAAAAACTCCGAAATTTAGAAACTTGTGAACTATTCAGGATGACACTAACCATTCTAGGTAAATGGAAACATAGCTCTTATCTATAGGAATTGGTGTACCCAACTAAATGGTCTATTCATATATGAATGCACTCAGGTGTTAGAAATAACATGATAATCATTGAACAAGCATATCTCGGAATCATCATAACCATATCACTTTCTATTTTTATTTTTGCAATTTTATGTTTCTCTAAGTGATTTGGTGGGGTCCTAGTATTGCCATGAGGTTGTAGCTCGGATGTATTAGAATTATGATTTAAAAAAAATATTGATTGACAATTTGATAGCAATATGTGTGTGTATTCCCTGTCTCCGTCGCCTAAGCAAACGTGGAATGCAGGATCCATGGAAACTATCATGTGATCTGCTGAAAAGGAGCATGCGCTTAGATTCGAAAGATCTAATCATGAAGTCATAAAAAAATATTATGTACATAAATAATAATAAAAATAGAAGCATCTGAGCCGGACTTTATACTAATAAACACCGTTCACCTTCGTCAACATATGCACCATTCATCACTTCTATATCCATTTTCTAATCTATCCTTGTGTTTGAATTTGATTGATTTCGAGCAATATGAATTTTTATCCAACTTTGAATGTTCAATGATTATTTGAGTAGAATTTGTATTCTTATATGAATCTTAGTATGCTGAGTGCAAACTCGTGTACGACAATTGGATTCGTACAGGGTAAAGATTCTTATAGTCGAAGAATTTAGTACGCCAACTAAATAGCTTGTTTAGTGTTTATTCTCAATCGTTCACAGGTAGATAAGAGTCGGAGTACAGGTTTTGTGGGTAAACCTCTTGTAAACCCTCACGAGACAAAACTCGTCCGCTAAGGCACTTAGGGGTTTAAGACTTATTACATATCCTAAATGTAGTCGCGATTCCTGCGAAAGTGAGTTAGGATTTTTATTTTATTTTTAGAGGATAATCATAGAAATGCCCCAATTTCGGGGGTCATAAACTAGAAATGCCCCAGGACGGCGGAATTAATAAAAAGGCCCCATTCCATTAATTCCGAGCGTGCGAGTTCGCATGTGCGAAATATGACTTAGATACCCCCATACTCCATCTTAGAGAAATTCCCTAAAAAGATTATTATCTTAGAAAAATTCCCCAAACAAATTACGGTAACAGACATGTCCCAAGCAGAAAAAGATAATAAAAATGCCCCAAAAACAGCAACATGAAAAGTTAATAAACGTAAGATTACATATACGTAGTAATTCTTACATAAAAACAAACAAAAACAGGAAATAACACAAACATAAATTATCTTAGGAAGTCTTATAGGACCAAAAGTTAGAAGAAAACATATTACATATACTTTGAGTTTGGCTTTCTTTTCCTTTTCTGATCCGGTTCAATAACATTGTTTTGGTTCCTAATGTTAACTGTGCCATTGTAAATCTGATGAAAAACAGGAACAAATGCAGAAGAGGTGGATGGTGCAGTACCAGTTACATTCCTTTTAGCAGCAGGGGCAAGTGAAGAAGAAGAGGGTGCTGAAGTGGTTGACGTCTTCTTTTTGGAAGCACCAACAACAACAGAAGAAGAAGAGGGTGCTGCAGTGCCGGAAGACGTCTTCTTTTTGGACACTCCAACAGGTGTTGATTTGCTTGAAGATGCATTTGTTGAAGCATATTTCTTCCTTGTCTTCTTTGGGGTTACAGTTCTCTCAACAACAGTATCTCCATCAACCAAACACTATTTTCTAACACTTTTCTTCTTTGGATTTAATCCAAGTGGTCCACCTTGGCAAGTTCTGTTGTTGTGACCAAAATCACCACATGTACTACACTTTCTAGTTTTCTTTTGGCTCTTCTTCTCCATCCAAGATCCAACCGTATCTCCAGGCCTGGCAGACCACCATACCGCCACCAGACCACCCTGCCAGGCCTGCAACAACCCCAGACCACCCCTGGCATACCACCATACCACCCTGCTCGGCCTGCAACACCCCAGACCACCCTTGCCAGGCCTGGAAGACTACCATACCACCACCAGACCACCCTGCCAGGCCTGCAACAACCCCAGACCCCCCCTTCCAGGCCTGGAAGACCACCAGACCACCCTGCCAGGCCTGCAACACCCCCAGACCCCCCCTGCCAGGCCTGGCAGACAACCAGACCACCACCATACCACCCTTCCAGGCCTGCAACACCCCCAGACCACCCCTGCCAGGCCTGGCAGACCACCATACCACCACTAGACCACCCTGCCAGGCCTGCAACACCCCCATACCACCCCTGCTAGGCCTGGAAGACCACCCCTGCCACCTCAATTCTCATCACCACCCCCAAATTTGGTGAGAAGAATTGCAATAAGAAATCAGACAGGGAGAAATAGTCGATGGTGGCTTGAGAAAAGATGGGTTTCTAATGTGAGGTTAATTTGTTGAGGGAAAATAATTGAAATAGAGTTGGTTGTGGATCTGTGAGATTGAAGTGGCGAATTTTTAGATTGAACTGTGAAATGGGATGAGAAGGTGGTGGCTGTGAAATGAGATGTGTTTGATGGATTGTTTGCTTGTTATGCTATTGTGTGTGATTGAAATGTTAAATGACTGCCGTGAATGGGTTGAAGTTTCCTTGTCAGTTTCAGGAACTGATGAGTATATAACACCACACAACTACCACCATAACACAAATAATTATAGAAGTTCCCTAAATCTTATTCACAGAAGAAGAACAAACCCATTCAATACAACACAATTTCTGAACCCTAAATGTTAGCACAAACCCTAAATGTTAGAACAATTTCTCAATTGCTAAATTCAATCTTAGCATAAACCCATTCAATACAGCCGAAAAGCCCCCAAAATTTAAACATGGAAAAAAAGAAAAACCCCCAAAATTTAAAGAACCCTAAATGTTATTCACAAAAGAAGAAGAGAAAAACCCCCAAACCCATTAATCTTCACAAACACGAAACGAAGTTCCAACAGTGTTACCTGAGCTTCCTTTTCGGCCAAAAAGCCTATATCCCTGTCGCAAGCTTCGTCTGCCTGTGTTGAAAACGAAGAACAACTCGTTCTTCTGTTTAAGTACGAAGAAGAAACAAGGGATTAGACCTAAGCGTGCGATCCATACGAACTCAAATGAAATCTGATCCAACCGTCGGATGACCTAGCACGTGAGAAGCACGTGATTAAAATTGATTTCAACCGTTCAATTAAAGAGGGGTATTTAATTCATATTTCGCACATGCGAACTCCACGCTCGGAATTAACGGAAAAATTAAAGGAATGGGGAATTTTTATTAATTCCGCCGTCTTGGGGCATTTCTAGTTTATTACCCCCCAAATTGGGGCATTTCTATGATTATCCCTATTTTTAGATTAGTTTTGCTCGAGGACTAGCAAAATATAGGTTTGGGGGTATTTGATACGGACTTAATTTATATATTTTTATCTCCTAATTTTTATTTGCTAGTATTTCAATTTATATAAATAATGTATTTTAATTCTTTTTATAGGTTCATTAATAAAAATTAGTTTCCACGTGAAAAATCACTAAAGTGACGAGCTTGCATCATTGCCTTGTATTTGGTGTGCGTGATGGACCATTGTACATGTGGATGAAACAATTACCTTTACTGTATCTTGAGATGAATTTGATGGCTAGCTGGAGGAGTTAGTTTGGCTGATGAGAGCAGGTGTTGGGTTTGGCCGGTGAGCAAATGGGACCGAACATAGGAGAGAGTGAATGGTCAGAAACTAAAAAGGTGTTGGGTTTGAGTTTGTCACGTGGCAAGAAGAGTAGTCTTCTAATTGTTTTATGGCTGAAAAGTGAGGTGGTATAGAGACAAGAAGCAGGGCAGGTGTTGTTCGTTGTTAGAGGGAAGAAAGAATAAAGGACGGTTAGGGAAGAAAGAGCTAGCCTATAGAAAATAAGAGAGGGTATATCACGTGGGAGAAAGGTAGGTTTGAGATTATAAGAGAGAAAATAAAGGAAGTACGGTGGGTAACTTTTCTCTGGCTTTTTTTTTTTAGGTTTTTAGGTTAGGTAGAGAGTAAGAGGGAGTAGGCAGTGAGAAAAAATGTTGTACGAGGATTGGAGAGAAGGTGAGAAAAAGAGGCTAGGTGGCGGACAGGGAAAAAAGGGGGAGTACGGTGAAGCTAGTTTTTTTTCTAGCTTTCTTTGGAGGTTGGATAGAGTAGGTACGGTGGTATTGGGAAAGAAGAAAATCTAGGTGGAAGGAATACCTAAAACCTAGAGAGAGGCTAGAAAAGGAGTGAATGTACAGAGAAGGACGGATTGATAGAGAGAAGATGAAGGATGTACTCTTTGACGTTCTTCTGGGTTGGTGGCCGTGACGCTTCTCTGGATTTGCAGCCGGAATACAGTGATATTTTTTTGTCTCTACTTTTCTTAATTATTTTTATGGGTTTTAAGAAACCCATCTTCATGTCTCACTAATTTTGTGACTAGGGTTTTGGGTAGAAACCAATTTTGATTATGGAAAAATTATAAATAAATGGCTTAAATGTTTAGTAATTTATCTTCATTGTTAGCTTGATTAATTATTGCATAAATAGTAGATATGATCATATATACTTTCCGTTTGATATGTCGTGCTTGGATTATATATTCTTAGACGGTGTATGCAATCAATTAGATATTTGATTCTTTAGAACTATATATGGGTTAGAAAGTTCTACTGATTGTTTATGCTTTTGAACTGATATGCCATGTTTAACAACATTAGATGGGATATACTTTTCGATTGATAAGTAATTCTTTAGAAATGTCAACTTGGAAGCGAAGAAAATTACAATGGTGAAACGATAATTTTGGAGATTAAATGTGAGTTCTATATATCAAATTGGCGAACACCGAAAACCCTAGTGCCCTCTCTACTTGATCACATTGTATATTTTAGCTAGTTTATTTAATTATTTTCTCGTTCATTAAAATTCTGAAAAATCCCAAAATATTGTTTCTGATTAGTTGATTGAGATATTAATTGCAGTATTGTCCCCGCTCCCTGTGGGTTCGACCCGTACTTTCCGTTGTCTGAATTGTAGACACAGTGCGATTGCGGGTTATTTTATATAGGGTAATCTAAAATCTTGTCACATTACAAGAGAAAAATTGTCAAAGATCAAGTGGAACTCAGTCAAACCCATGATTTCTATCACCATCTTATAGAAAATTGAATTATAAATCCAACGGCGAAAGAATGAAATCATTCCAAGGTCAT
The DNA here is from genome assembly GCA_023531435.1 of Papaver californicum. Classification (NCBI taxonomy): domain Eukaryota; kingdom Viridiplantae; phylum Streptophyta; class Magnoliopsida; order Ranunculales; family Papaveraceae; genus Papaver; species Papaver californicum. Next base: position 10,519 of record JAJJMC010009579.1, read on the forward strand.
ATGAAAAAGTTATGAGCATAACGAGAACAAAGCGCAAGGGAAACCACTATTGGCATCCCCATCATAGGCTAAGGGGAAGACTTGTTCAAGGTAACTGCAAGAGACAGTCGAGACTTTTACTTGGGGGAAGCTAAAATTTAAATATTGTTAATGGCAGACGCATTCATAGTAGGGGCTGCCAACAATTTGATTATACATACGAGCACCTGGCAATTAGTTAAGGGACACCATCATCTTCTTCCCTATTCACAATATTCGAACAAAAGGGGTTATTTACCGAGAGTTTCTGCCATCATCGACCTTGCTTGATTGTTGCGAACAGGTGACTTCATTATGAACTACTAGGAATAACATTTTCAGTGAGATAGCATGGCAGCAGCGAGAATTAAGAAGAAGGCTTGTTGCTGATGATCATCGATATGGTTGATCATAATCATGATGGCTCAATATTTTACATCTGTGATGGTGGTGATGGAGTTCTTCCATCTGAGGAGAATGGAAAAACTCGGGTTTAATGGTTGATTGATGATGGCTTGGTGGCAGAGACGCTTTGATGGTGATGGAGTTGTAGGTCGAATTAATGGAAGATGTGAGCAGTGATGACTCGAGCTAGGTGATGTCGTTGTCAGGAAAAAGATGAAGTTGAATCTCCTGTCGAGAATAGAGAAGTATTGTCATCGATTGTTAATGTCATGAGTATATGGTTTTATCGTGACCGTGAACAGATGGCGTTGTTTGATGGAAAAATGGGTTAGTCGGGAATGAATTGAAGAGGAACTGGAGATAGGTTTTTCTGCCATGTGCGTTACACAAGATCAGGGAAGGCTCGAGTCTGTGATAACAAGAATATTTGGTGTTATTTTGTTGCCAGTGTCTACTCGATTTAATTCTAAGGCCGTTGATGGTTGGAATCTGATGGTGTTATTTCTCGAGTATGGCAGTGGGAATTGATGGTAGTCGAGTCTGTTGGCAAGGGTTGAGAGAGAAGTCATGGAAATAAGAATTTAAAGGGCTTATGACTGGAATGCCTCAATTTGGGGGGGTCAAGTCTCATTGTTGCCCCGACGAAAAAAAATAAACAAAAATGCCCCAATCTGTTAATTTTTTGGTTAAGTTGAGATAGAAATGCTCCAATCTATTAGCAAAAATAAACAAAAATGCCCCAAAAATATATAAAAAAACTTCAACTTAACCGAAAAACTAACAAATTGGGGCATTTTTGTTTTTTTTTTTTTGTCGGGGCAGAAATGAGACTTGACCCCCCAAATTGGGGCATTCCAGTCATTATTCCGAATTTAAATGAGATACAAAGACCTTGGTTTTGAGTGGAGAAAAGATAGGTATCAAGCGTGTGTGATATCATTAAGTAAAGAATCAGCCGTGTTTATTACGGATTTTTAGTGGTCGGTGGTGTGTTTTAAGGTTTGTCAAAGAGTCCTAATGCGTTAGAAACTCTATGATGAGGCGGTGAATGATATCTCTATAAATAGAAGCCGTAAAAACCACTTTATATATAACTAGAGGCACGAAAAAAAGGCTGAGAAGGTTTTATATGCAGAGAAAAATAGAAGAGGCCTTTCACAGAAGTTGTGGCTTAACACGGGAAAGCTAGGGTTACGCTGGAACGTGAGATTATCTTTTCCACTTCTTCGGTTTGATTTATTCTTCTCTAATATTTACTTTTTCGTAGTTTTTGTAAAACTATGAATAACTAAATTCTTTTATTGGTTAAAGATGTAGTCCGAAGTCTAGGACATGTTATTAATTAAAATTATTCATTTTGTTAATTTTCGTAACCTTTTCAATATAGATCATGTTCTCCTACTAAAAGCGTTTTTATGATTGAGTGTTTGTTTTTTTGAGTCGCGAATTAATAACCATATACTCACATCTATGGATAAATAGGGTTTGAGATACGAAATTGTCAAAAGGCCCTTGTTCTAAGTAGCATAACATAATTTCTAATGACGGGATGTTGCTATGCAATTATGTGTAGAAGCTTGACCTGGGTTAAATCCGAGTGGCTCTTGCGTCGGATTGCTTAGATAAACTCAACTCACAAATACCACTGATTTCATTGGGTTAAACTTGAGTGGCTCTTGCGCCAAGTTATCTAGTGAAAAGGATTCGAAGAGTGGCTTTTGCGCCTCCTTCCTCACTAACAAAGCCCCCAACTATCTCCGTTTCTTTTCCGCCTTTGATGATAAAAGGAGGTTTGCCGGAGTAGACCTGCTATAGGATGCTTTAGGGTTATTGATATTGAGAAAAAGTTGAAAATTGAGTCTGATTGATAACATGTTTGATGACGGAAGATGAACTCTCTAACCAGTACTCTCATCATATTATTTACAACTTTAATTGTTTTTATTAGTTCAATTTAGATTAAATCATAAAACAAACCCCCTATTTACATAAGTAATCAAAAATAGTTAACAACCCATATCTCCCTGAGGAACGAACTTGTACTTACTACCATACTCTAATCCATTGAAGTAAAGAATTTGAATTAATTTTTGCTTGGTTGACAACCGACCAAGATGATTTGGAAATACTTGACCCACCTGAGTACGTTCCCCCACGAGCCCCACTCTATCCCTAACTTGATCTTACATCTGATAGAGATGAGGTCACGTTGATGGTACCAGCCTATGGTGGTCCTCTAAGATTTACACAAACTTTCCAAGGTATATATGATTAAGGGTAAGAGGGTTATTAAGTTAAGGAGGAGAATCAACAAAAGGGAAATAAGATATCTGCCTCCAATTGGGTTTGAAAGAAGTTGAATTGGCTCCACCAACATGCCTCCAGATGGGTGTGAACCAGATGTTATTGATCCTGATCAGACACTTGTGATTATTGGCACCATGAATAACTGGTTTAGGGTGGCTGACTTCGCAGTTGTAATTTATATTGGGAATAGTGAGATTCCAAGCATATTGTTGTTGGTGATGCAGCAATTGGATATCAATCCCATGTTCGAACTAAAGATAATCTGCGATTTCTTTGCACCATTGCATCCCTTGCACCTGGTTATCCTCCTGTAGAAATCATAGTAGCAACCATGCCAGTAGCACCAGAGTATGAAAGCGTACCTCAGGGTCCATCAAGTGCAAAGGCAGAAACCGTGGTTGTTGAGATCAAGAAAGATGAGACTTCAATTTCTATTCCGACAAGTCCCACTACACCCTATCCACCAACCGCAACTCGTATGACCCGGAATGCTAAACGAAAAAATTAGAGGAAGGTAGTGCTCTAATTGCTAGCAGAACTAGGAGTCGCAGGAGCAGTTAATGAGGATGCATGTTTCCATGTAGAAATTGAGAACCATAATTTCATACTTCGTCTATTTTGGATGTTAACTCTTTTAATCTTACGATTCTCATGGAGAATTCAAATGATAATTCTACTTTTATTTTTTGGTTGCACATACTTAGGCCAGGCGTTTGGGCCATGATTTAGGCAAAAGTTGATACCTTTGTTGTGAAACTTTTTGTTGTTTAAATATTCGTTATATATCTTATTTTTGCTAAACTGAAGTGTGGGTAAATGATAGGTAGTAGATGAATGATAGGTCTGATTCTACCTTTATCAAAACAACAAAATTGGCTAGTAACCCCGAAAAATAGAGAAATGATATGCTTAGGATAGTTTATGGGTGGGTTAATAATCAGCAGATTATGAATGGGAGGTGTTATCATAGGATATAAATTGAAAGGGAAAAGATAGAAATTGGCTTTAGAGAGGGAAAAGTTAGATATAGGTACATAATCATGAGAATTGAAAGGGTTGTAGAAATCTTGTTTATCAGGGTCGGTACAATAGTCGTACGGTAAGCACCACTCACCGCAAAAACATTGGGGAATCTTAATCTCAACCTTCTCATGAAGATAAAGAGTCTATTGAAAATAAGAGGACTATTGTTTTTGGATAAAATATAGTTCTTTGTATCTGAGTGGTTTTTGAAATCCTTGTTGTAGTTTCCTCTGATGAGCCTTTTTCTGGTGATGCCATAACTCTCTGCAGCTGCGATTTTTTGTGATTGTTTGATGTGATTCCCTTTATTGATCTTGTAGGTGATTATAGTAGTGATTTCATAGTGATTTGGGTGATTCTCCTTCTTAGAATTCTTTGAAATTAAGGGTGACTCATAAACTCCGGCAAAAAACACGACAAAAAATAGTGTTGAGGTAAAAACATAACTCACAACGGTAAAGAAAACAGTTAACCTGAGATAAATTCAGGTAAAAAGGCAAGAGAGAGAGAATATAGTGAAAGATATTTTCTCGAAGTTACTCTAAACAGGAAGCAACAAGTGTTTCTCGAAGTTACTCTAAATCCAGTGAAAGATTTACCAACTTCTAAAAAATAGGGAAAAAGAGCTTTTAAAAGCTTCAAAAATAAAAATTATGGTCCTATCTAATTTTTATAACTGATTTTTCTTTTCTATCCTACTTTATATTATAAATGACAAAAATTACTCTTAAATATATATACCATTATTTAATTCTATATATTTTATTATGTAAAGATTTTATTTCTTTTCATTTTATACTATATTTTATATACCATTTCAATTATATTTTTTAATTTATCAATAATAAAAATAAGACCAAATATGAAATAATCATTTAGTTTTAGTTGATTTATCGTTTGAAAATTATATATATAATAAAAAGCAATTAATAAAAATATATTTTTTAATGATAACAATAATAATAATTACTAGTAAATTTAATATAATATAAATATTTTAAAATTAAAATTTTATTATTTTTAAATTCAATACACTTGAGTAAAGTTATTTTCAGATATATGTCTGTTTTTGTCATTTGCTACAACAACAATAGTGGAACATGGTATTTTACCAAACACAATTTGATAATTTTTTCAACCATCTTTAGTTTTAAATTTGTATTTTGCCAAACGTTCAACTATTTATTTACATGGCACATTACAACAACACACAATATAAAAGAGTTTTTATAAAACTCACAACAATACCAAACTAAGTCTTATTGGTTTTGTTTTATGAGTTCGGTTGTGATTGAGAGGAAAACTAAGGTGAACGGTAAAAGTCGAGTCCGATTATGTTCACACTCTCTAATGACTGTGCACGTGATATTTTAATCTCCACCCACTAATTTAATTTTGGGAGTTATATAACGAGGTTCGAGATTCAAAACATGTCGGGTAATGGAACGATTCGTTAATTAATCAACCAATTAAATTAACATATCAAATATACAGTCTTCAGAAGAACGTGCACAAAAATGGACTCGTAAAAATCTACATAGAAAAACTAAAACATCAAATCCCTCTAATTTAATTTTCATATTATCTTAAGAAATTTTTAATCATGCGTTGCAGACAGGTGACCGCAATTTTTTATTTTTATTTTTTCAAAATCAAGTGACTTCCATTAAAAGGGATCTTTGTTTGATAATTTTATATACAAAGAATGAAATTACATCCAAAAATAAAAATAAAAATAAATATTGTTATTTTTTCAGACAGGAAGAAGATTAGTGTTTTAAGAACCGGACCGGAGGTTGGGCGGGTGAAACGGTGACCCAGGAGAAAAAATGGACTAATTCACTCTTGACCCAATAATTACACCCAAAATCGTGTTAGAATAGTTAAAGGAAAAGTTAGGCTCATGCCGAAAAAAATTATTTTTGATATTCACAAGCCCAAAATATTTTCTAGTTATTGTCGAACCCATAATTTTTTGAATTATAAAAATAGAGGAGGAAGACACAAGTACCTTAATATTATCTACTTGTATAACTAATAAATTGCATATTTTTTCTCTCCTCATTAGAGTGGCTGCATAACTCCTTATGCATCATATTTTTTCAGGGGTATAATTGACAAATAAACTAGAATATAACATTTCTAAAAACAGTGCCTTGGAATTTTAAAAATTTTATCTCGTTGGAAAGATTTTAAAGAGATTTACACAACAAGTACAAACAACAATATCAAATTTACATTTTTTACGAAAAAAAATTGGAGGAGATTGTTCTTTTAAGTATAAATGTCGAAAACTGGTTACATAACCATTATGCATCCACCATAAAGTCTGCACAATACAAATAATGCTTAACACATCATGCAACCATATTTTGGTCCACGCATCCACTAAATTTGGTTACATGAACATCCCTTAGGAGAAAGTGGGATCATGTTCTAATGTTGCTACTATAGCCAAGGTGACTAAGTAGAACATGTAAAACATCCAACTTTAAGTGGCGAAGGTTTTTCGTTAAATCGAACTTAAATAATCAAGTCACGATTTGGGCCTTGAAGATTTCAAAAATAATTCTTTAGAAAACTACTCTGAAAGAGTTTTAGATATTAGTTTTTGGAAGTTAATTTAGTTTTTGAAACCTTGGTAGTAAGTTGTAAAAACATGTCCACTATCTAATTTCCGAAAACTAAAGATTTACTTTTCGAAAAAACGTTTAATTGGGGGATATCCTCATAAATTGGGGGATACCAAATAAAATAAAATAGAGACATTTTGAAAACCCCATATCTATAATTTTTTCGCAATACTTAAATTATTCTTGATTAATAGATTGTTAATCATTTATATTAGTTGTTAGATTATATTAAACTTAGATTAGTGAGATTAACAAATAGATTATAGTTATTGATTGTAGATTGTGTTAGTTGTTTTTGGAGGAAAAAACAATGATTAAGCCTAAAAATTATCTAGAATCGACATGATCCTCATGGGTGAAAACCATGCCGACTAAACTGTATGTATGGTCGCCAGTTGAAGACCATGTCAACTATGATTGAAGACCATGCCGACTGAACTATCTGCATGGTCGCCAATTGAAGACCATGCCAACTGTGAATTGTCTGCATGGTCGCTAATTTGAAGACCATGCCGACTGTGAACTGTCTGCATGGTTGAAAAATTGTGTTTACTATCGGCATGGTTTTCACCCATAAAGACCATACCAACTTTAAAAGGTAATGACTTTGTTTTTAATTTTTTTTTAGACACCCTTTATCAATATACCTAACATGTTGTAACCTAAAGTATCCTCACTTTGTGAGGGTATCCCCAATTAAATGTTCTTTCGAAAGCATGGCAAAGAGCCCATATCAATTAAATGTTCTTTTGAAAGCATGACAAAGAACCCATATTTTGACTAACTCAGTTGTTTCCGAAAACAAGAGTTTCTGTTTTCGAAAGTTCCCTCTCTTGTTTTTTGAAACATCAATAGTAAGGACTAAGAAACATCTTATGTTGTCCGGCCATGGTTTTGGAAAGTCTAGAAACCCTATTGTCGAAAATCATACTAAGAGTAGCAGACCTTACCATTACTACAAAAGTTGAGACCTTTCTTTAAATACTCCGTTTCTTTCACCGCAAGATTTTTAAAGCAACCGCAGTTGGAAACACTTGTGGGCTTATGTTGTTTATACTCAATACTTTACACCATGATTATATATTTGGACATTCATGTTGTTATCGGTCGACGTAGCAGTACCTAAGCCCATTGTTAATCAGTCAGGGACTTGACTCTTGTGCCCTTGTATTCACGTGTCTTTGTCCCGACAATGGAGGTGCACCGTGAGGTGGAAATCAACCAGATCGAACTTGGTGCCGATGGAGTAGCCCGGCAAGTATCCCTTTTCCAGTTCCTTGGAATGGGGTATTATGGGTAGCCAGAGAATAATCATCTTAGCTGTTCGACTCCATTGACATCTCGTTGTTGCACGAGGAGCTCAAGTTGGGATTTCAGAGGTTCAGATTGATAAAGGTCCACCTGAAAATTAGGATATCACCATACATTGACCGAAACATTGAAGTGACTATTCAGTTACTGGCATTGGCGTTTATGTAGCAGGCCCTTGTCAAGTTTAGGCACCCCAGTAGTTGATTGGAATACAAGAGGTACCATCAGATGTTGGCATTATGAAACAAATACTTAATTCAGAACCAACAAACAATTTTGTGAGGAAAAAGATGAAGATTCGATAAAAAGATACCGAGTAACCATGTTTTGTCATGTTTCAAGTGTAGATTCATCTGATCATACATAATGGCAACCTGGTTTTGGCAAAGTTTTTAGTATAACATACATAAAGGAAGATGCTCTTACAAAATTTAAGTTCATTTATCTACAGATTCATCTGCAAGAGTCAATGAAAGTGGTATCATACTGTGTTTACAGTATCGGCAAGGCACCGGAGAATGCATCCTAAACCCGCCCTCTCCGTAAGCTTTTCATGGATCCTGAGGCATTGATCGCATGTGGGACGGTCTCCTGTAGATAATCCTCTATACAGATACCTGCAATTCAAAGATAATATAGTCAAATTATTTGCAAACATTTATTCTACTGGAAGAAAGCTTTAACACATTTTACTTGAGGAATCACACATGTATTGGAAATACTAGTTTTCGATACTTGTTCTTGTGACCGTGTTTTGGTTTTCCTTTTGGAGAGTTCTACCACAACCTTATGGCATGGGGATCCCAAATTTTGGGATTCGAAGCCTTCTGAGGTTTCTTTATAGCTTGGAATGAGTAAAGGATCCTCGTGTAAGATGAACCAATTAAAGAATTGTTGTTTGGGTACACATACAAGCATATATTAGATATGCCGGATAATTCTATGCATGTATGAAAACAAACAACCAGCTAATGGATAAAGTTTATGACTCATTCGACACTGGCACATTATGCAACAAAGCAAGCAAAGGTGATTGGTACCGCAGTATAATTCATTCTGTAAATATCAAAAATCACTAATTACGTTGTTCATCTTATTCCAAAATAGTCCAGTTCTTAACAAAGACTAAACATCAACATACCTATCTAACATCTCTCTAAAATGGTACATAAGACCACTTTGCTGCAATAATCCAGTCGCTTACCAATTCAGGAAAAGTGATATCCACTAATTGAAGAGGCTAATTGGATAAGAGTCTCAGCCATCATCCAGCATTATGTGAGGACATTGGTGTCCCTATCTTTAACAGGTGCATAGTAATTCAAATTAAAACGAACGTCCCATATCAGTTCAACTTGTGGACTTAATCATAATACAAACACAAGCCAGTTCACTAGTAACACCTGATACATGCACGGACAAGCTTAACCTACCTAAACCTTAATTTACCATAACACTCCACCCCAACTTTTCAAGCTCATACTCTATGACTACTCTCAAAGTCATCAAAATCTTAGAGCTATAAATCTATTAATCTGATGAACTTAAGGGTTCAAGTCTACATTATATATCAAATTCAATATCCTTGTTTGATAATCTTGTACAAGCAATCTCTAATCAATAAGATCATTACATAGAAAAAGAAATCACCAAGCTATAACCAAATATGTATACAGTTTTGACAACATCATTGGCAGATTTGAAGAGCTGAAACCTACATAATCAAGAGGAGGAGACTTACTTCATAAGAATGTCATAATACTCGGGATCCAAAGAAGAAAACATTCCATCTACATCTTTTATAGCCATCAATGCTCTATGAATCACAATCCAATTTGCAGACTACGTGGAGAAACAAACACACATTTCCAGATTCAAACTTCTAATCTTCATCTATCAATTTCAACAAAAATACAAAAATAAGAGAAAGATGGAGAAAGAAACCTTGCATCTTTCATCTCTAGTCTTTGGAGGTGATCCTTCAAGAGCTGTTTTAAGTGCCTCAACTGGTTTCAATCTACAGAAAATTAAAAACCCATTCCAGATTTTAAACTAAGTAAAACAAAATGGTAATGTAAAAGGAAGAGAAATTTTCAAACAAAAAAGTTAGGGTTTGTAGAACTAAATTCATACTGTTTAAGTAAGCTTTCAATCTTTCGAGATTTCTGTTCAATTCTGGTAATTATAGCTTCAATGTTCTCTGTTTCCATGACCCCTACTTGTCTTGCCATTTCTATCTGCAAACTAAACCTAACTGCTTCTGATTCCTAAGGTCTAACAGTCTTGTGCAGTGGAATAAATATTTAGTCCCACATAGTTTAACTTCAACAATAATTCTGTTTAGCTCCACTATAGATCCCACGTCAACGACGTGGTGAGATTCTTTTTTCTTCTCTTTCTTCTATGACGTGTTTTCTTTCTTCTTTCTCATTTCTTGTGTGTATCGTCTATCATCTTCTGCTTAATTTCCTTTTCTCTTTCATTTCATCTCCTTGTTCTTCCTCCACTGTGAATCAAGA
>JAJJMC010009593.1:0-11733 GCA_023531435.1 Papaver californicum
ATTACCTTTTAGTTTCTTTGAGGTTGGCAGTTTGGATCAGCGGGTGAGCAATTAGTCACCCGCCAAAATGGAGGTTCGGGTGCGGGTGAGGCCAAACCCGACCCGACCCACCCGATGTGCAGCCCTAAGCGAGAGTATTGATTGGTGGGTCACATTTGATAGAGAGGAGTTAGAGCTAGTGGCCCCATATTGCCGGGCTTTTTTCACTTCCAAAGAATGTGGCCCTAAATTGATTTAATGTTTATTTATTTATTACACTAAAATAAAATGAAATTTGTGGATTTATCCATATCCAACCCGCCCATCTGTGGAAGTTGAATCCACGGGTGATGGACTGAACACAGATGCAAATTTAACACCTATCATTCAAATGGACTTGAGTGGTACCAAATCCACGGGTTCTACCCGTTGCTCACTTCTACAACGTATCAACTGTAAGAATATCTTTTATGGTGCCTATATTTTAAGCAACAAAATAATACCCTGCCCTTTTCTGCTATTTATAAGTCCATCGGCTATCCTCAATTATCCTACAATTTTAACTACTTAATTTCTCTCAACCTTCCTCACCCTAGTTCTAGAAAATTTTCATTGTAATTTTATTTGGAAGCTTGGGGCTGACATCCAAAATTATATGGTAGAATCCCTTTCAACAAAGATGAAATCTTCCTGTGTTGGTTCAAGTACTATAAAACCTATTCGCAAAACCAAAACCACTTCCCAAGTTGTAGATGTTTCTGCTAATAAATGGTCCATTAGTTTGTTATGATAACTTTTATCAATGGAATTTATGGACTATGATGGCGTCAAAGATGAAATCAATCTTACATGGAAGAAGTTCATGGAAATAGTTATGAAACTATGGGACCTAATCTCTTTGTTTTCAGGTTTCCAAATAATGATGCTCTGAATGTTGTGTTCAAAAGAGTTATGTTGACTATAAAAGGAAATCTTGTGGGTCTATAGAGGTATAACACTAAGATTCCTATTTTGGTACCACAAATGGAGTCTACAACTGAGAAATATTCAATTTGTTCATCTAAGTGGGAAGCTAGTTGAAGACATACGTAAGAATATTGGAAGAAAAGTCGAACTTTGATTTCACAAAAGCTTTCTCTTAGTCGTACATAGAGAAGCCTTACACAATAGTTCAAATCAAACCACATTGCAACACATCACACAATGATCTCATACTTTCTCTGTTTCCCTCCCTAAGATCAATCGTTCTCCTCCTTTGTGGCCGAAGCAAGACTTGAACGACCATTTCTTAGCTAGGATAGTCTTGTACGATTTTAATCTCTCGTACTCATACAAGTATTCATCTTACCCCTAACTTTCACTTATTTGTTTTTACCCTAAACCACTTCTATAGGTGAAGATGCTCTCATAAGGAAACCAAATATAAAATATAATTTTATTGTCAAGAGTGCCTACAACACTCTGGGCCATACTAGGAATCTTAATTATGCTCTTAATTCTATGGTTCCTATTGAGACATGGAGATGTTTATGGGATGCTAGAATCCCTCATAGAACTTGACTCTTTACTTGGAAATGTCTTAAAGACATTTTTCCAAATAGAGATAAAATTGCCAGGTACAAGTCTGATATTGAGCTTCATTGCAGTTTTTGTAATTCTGAAAATTAAGTCTGCTGAGTATTTGTTTATGTCTTGTTGTTATGCTAGGTCTATTTGGTTAGGTGTGGATGTAAAACATAACCAATTTTTTGAATCAATATCCTAGTTTTTTAACTTGGATCATTAATTGGTTTAACTATACAGAAAGCAATAGTATTGTAACACCCGCATTTTTTACAAAGGGGTAAAATAGTAATTTTATACACCAAGGAAAAAACGGTCACTCAGGGGTAAAATAATAATTTTACACGCTCTAGCAAAAGGATCACTCAAGGGTAAAATAGTAATTTTATATATCAGAGACAAAACAATCATTCAAGGGTAAAATAATAATTTTACACACTAGGGGCAAGACGGTCATTCATGGGTAAAATAATAATTTTACACACCATGGGAAAAACAGTCATCTTATAATTAAAGTGAAAAGTCATATTCATCAAGTTTTGAGCGAGGGGTAAAATATCTTGTTTTGCCTAAAGTGCAGTCAATGAATATCCCTTACCTTCCTTTTCCAAATATATGGAAATGTGATTAAGACATATATAGGGAGGAGACATTTTCCTAACCATGCTAACTAGAGAGCAAACTTGGCTAACTAGAAAGCGGATCTGTCTAGCCATGCTAACTAGAGAGAAGACTCGGCTAATTAGAAAACGGATTTGCCTAGCCATGCTAACTAGAAAACAGACTTGGCTAACGAGAAAGCGGAGTTTCCTTGCCATGCTAACCAGTTGGCGGATTTGCCCAGCTATGCTAACCAGTTGGCGGATTTTCCTAACCATGCTAACCAGTTGGCGGAATTGCCTTAGCTATGCTAATTAGAAAGCGGATTTGCCTAAAGTGCAGTCGATGGATGTCACCTCCCTTTCTTTTATATTCTTGTAGAAATGCGAGTAAAACATATATAGGGAGGAAGTGTTGATTGGAAAACGATGATGCTTATCTATGCTAACTAGAAAGCGTATTTTTCTTAGCTATGCTAACTAGAAAGCGGAATTACCTAGCTATGCTAACTAGAAATCGAATTTGTCTAGCTATGCTAACAAGAAAGCGGAATTGCCTTAGCTATGATAATCAGTTGGCGGATTTTCCTAGCCATGCTAACCAGTTGGCGAATTTTCCTTGCGATGCTAACCAGTTGGCAGATTTTCCTAAAGTGCAGTAGATGAATATCCCTTACCCCTCTTTTCCAAATACATGGAAATGCGATTAAGACATATATAGGGAGGGAGCTTGGGTCGAATGTGCATGAGCGGTAATGCACATATATGCGACGTGGCCAATACGTTGGTGCATACTTGATGCATAAGCGTCAATATGCTTATAGCTTAGCCGATAAAGCTTGAATTATGCGAAAGCATCATTCAATCGTGTTGCATACTCGAGAATGTATATTTTCATACTAAGTAGATATAGTTGTGAAATTCCCTTGGCCTATATACCCTAGGTTTTGCTTGGCCTTTGGACTTGCAACGAAGTTGGAATCGATGTTGGCTTTGCCTTAATAGGCTTAAGTTGCTTGTTCCTTTCGAATTGATCTTTTGGATGAACTACAGTCATGCTTGTTCCCTTCAAGGTACGGGTTGGGTACGTAGGCATCCACAATGCATTGAGTTGCAGCACCTTGTCTCCCATATCATCTAATTTAGAGGTGATTGCGATATTTTGGTAACTCATATCATTTGGCTCGAAAATGCCAAGGAAAGAGATGATTGTTACCGCAATTGATGAGGTAGTTGAATTTTATTTGATGGATGTTCACTTCCTATCAAGCCTTACGGTATAAACGGGATATGCCTGATTGCTGCACTCTTGACAAGAGCAAGATCAGTGCATTCACCTAGCCTTAGTCGAACCAGAGTTGAGAAAGCAAAAAATAGGCCTGAAATGGCCTAGGTGCTAGTCCAAGGCATGAGCTAGGCCTGGAAAATGCTCGTAAGTATATGATGCTTTCCAAAGGTATTCACAATTGGATTTAATAGCCTTGTACCCTTTGCAGAACAAGGGCGAGTTTGAAAGGTGTGGAAACTGCGTTTGGAGTATCATATTGCAAAGCATGCTTGGAAAGGAAAATTGACCTGTATTTTCCTAGCGATAAGTAAAGCTTTAAGACCCTGTATCATCTTTTTGAATGGCAGGTCGGGGAGTTCTGGCCTTCGCGGCGCATAGCGCCGGGGGAGGAATTTTTCGGTCTGTTACAAATGGTATCAGAGCAAGTTTCGAGAAAACACTAGGGACTGTGCGTTTTGGACTCGTCAGTGAGTGTTTGTAATGTGACGACACTCCAGGGAAAAATGGTCATATATGGTAAAATAATAATTTTACACACCATGGGCAAAACGGTTATCTTATAAGTAAAAGTGAAAAGTCATATTCATCAAGTTTTGAGCAAGGGGAAAAATAGTCATGTTTTGCCTAAAGTGCAGTCAATGAATGTCCATTACCTTCCTTTTCCAAATATGTGGAAATGTGATTAAGACATATATAGGGAGGAGACATTTTCCTAGCCATGTTAACTAGAAAGCAGACTTGGCTAACTTGAAAGCGGATTTGCCTAGCCATGCTAGCCAGACAGCAGACTTGGCTAACTAGAAAGCGGATTGCCTTGCCATGCTAACTTGAAAGTAGACTTGGATAACGAGAAAGCGGATTTGTCATGCCATGCTAACCAGTTGGCGGATTTTCCTAGTAGCTTGCTAACCAGTTGGAAGATTTGCTTAGCTATGCTAACCAGTTGGCGGATTTGCCTAGCCATGCTTAGGGATGCACATCGGGTGGGTAGGGTCGGGTTTGGCCTCACCCGCACCCGACCCGCCATTCAGTGGGTAACTTGATTTTTCACCCGCACCCAATCCGCCGTAGAACGGGTCGAGTCGGGTCTGACCCGACTTTACAACGGGTCGGGTATGGGTGACCCGCGGTCACCCGCCTAGACTAAAAATCTACAGTTCTGTATCCTGTTCCTGTCCTGTCCTGTTCTGTTCTTTGTTCTGTATCATGTTCTGTATCATGTTCTGTTCTGTATCTTGTTCTGTTCTTAACACCAACTTTAGGCTTCTTATTTGATGATGAAGGTTGAGAAGATGGTGTCGCGGATGATGAAGGTTGAGAAGACGGTGTCGCTGATGACCCAGCTGTACTCCTTGTCCCTGCTATGGATGCCGGTGGACGTTGAGGTGGAGGTCCCATTTGCGATTGGGATGGAATTCCTTGTACAAGTGGAAGATCTGAACTAACATCATCTTCTGAGATTTCAACCATGGTGGTAAGTGGTAACCTACAAGGCAGAGAGATGGCAGAACAGATTGATATTAAACATCTAGCTGAGATATTTTTACAGTGGTGAACTAATAACAACAATAAGCTCGAAGCAAACTAACGCTGCGCAAAAGGGGGGAAGTTACCTCTATGTAAATAGTTATCCTCTATGTAAATATCAAGCAAACTAACGAGAACAAATAGTTCTTCGCAGCATCCAAAGAGACAGACAAGATTATTAGGATATCGAATTCCTGATCTATGTAAATATACCTCGGTAAGAATGAATTTCTCCTGCAGGTGTTTAAACAGAACCTGCAAGATGAAGAAATTTTTATATAGGTTAAATTAAACACAGCCACCTGACATCTAAAAGCACAATAAATCTACACGGGTAGCTTTATCCATCTTATTTTACTTTTACAGGCTCAAGTTTTGCACATTCCCCACTGAGACAGTATCAGCGAAAAACCAATAATCACTTTGTTCATTCGGAAATTGTGGCAGATGCCAGCCTTCAATAAACCAATGAAATACCCAAAGGATTCCTGATGAAGCTACCTCATTAATCATAGCTATGAGATGCATCTTTACTATAAAATGAAATGAATTTGATACTTATTGTAAGCCCTAAAATGAATTTGACCAAACCGTAAATAGTAAATAGGTAACAACACAGGAGCAGTTAATTAAAGGGGAAAAAACAAAAAAAACAAACTCTACTATAAAACTTGGAAATGCAGGAGCAGTTAACTTTATAATAAATTCATTGGCATTTCAAACCTTTAGGTTGCTGACAATGGATTGAGCATCAAGCACCGGTGGCTGCAGCGAATAATCTTCTAAAAGAGGTAACAAAGATGATGTGAATATTGATCTTTCTTGTTGTGCTGCCTGAAAGAAGCAAATACACCTCAAACAATTTAATTCAGAATACAAGAGATACAGCTTTCATAAACAATGAAAATGAAGTTGACAAAGTCAAACTAGCAACAATTATCAAAATCCATCAAACAAAACGATGTGAAACCAGATGTTCCCTAAAAGGATTGATTACTTTAAACACACAAAAGATGATAACCAAAATAGGTCAACGAGATTTCTTAAAACCCAATAAAATGGCAAAATATTCTACCAGTCTACCACTTGCACAGACTCACAAGTGTATATCGAATTCCTGATAAGCTCCAAAGTTGTGGTTATGAGTGCAGTCACAAAACTAAACCCCAACTTGAACAAAGGCATGCTTTACTACAAAAAGCCCTAATTTCACAAACATTAATTCCAAATTAGGGAAAAGTTATTTATCAAATTAAACCTTTTGAGCATCACAATCACTCAAAACTAATGAAACCCATAATCAATTGCTACTCAATCATGTAATTATACAAACAAAAATTTCGATTAGGGCAAAAAAAATAATTAAAGAAAATACAGATACAATACCTGATAGAGATTGAAAAAGAAACAAGATGAAGAGAAACAAGGTGCTGGTGATGATTCTTGTGTTCAATTGCTTGTCGCGGTGGTGGTGGTGGTATGCTCTGTTTAGAGTCGATGAAGAAGAGAACTTAGACTGAAATTGAATGAGCTGTTTAGAAGTAGAACTTTAGAGTCGATGAAGTTTTAACTAGAAAATAAATGGCGGGTGGGCGGGTGGGGTCAGGTGAGAGGATTTATCACCCGCACCCGACCCACCAGAAGACGGGTTTAAAAAAATCACATGCACCCGACCGTTCATCGGCGGGCCGGGTGCGGGTCGGGTTGGCGGGTTGGGTCGGTTTTGTGCAGCCCTAGCCATGCTAACTAGTTGGCGGAATTTCCTTAGTTATGCTAATTAGAAAGCGGATTTGTAAAGTGAAGTCGATGGATGTCATCTCCCCTTCTTTTATATTCTTGTAGAAATGCGATTTTTTTGGTTAAGTCTCATTGTATTAAAAGAAAAAAGCTACAAAAATAGCAGGATACAAAACTTTGAAGCTATAATGCTTCTAAAAGGAAAGAAAGCTAAAAGCTAATTGAAACGAAAGTACATTTTGTCCGGTACCTCAATTACGTTGAGAAAATTTGGCCTACCTACATAGGTCTCTCTTTCCCCACAATTCAAAAGACAGCCCCGCTTTGCCATATTGTCCGCTGCAAAATTTATCTCTCGATAAGCATGATCAAATCGCACCGTAGAATACCTTGACTTGGCTTCTAACCATCTATTCCGCATGAACCAAGGCACCGCGTCCCTTGTGAAAGCCATAATTGCACTAATTGAGTCCGACCTGATTAGAACACTAGTGTAATTCCATTTCTTGGACCACTCTAGTCCATAAAGAATCGCATGTAACTCCGATATATAGTTGGATGCAGATCCAAGCCCAATCGAAATAGCTCCAATAACGCTTCCGATATAATCTCTGGCCACTACTCCCGCCCTGGCTGGGCCCGGATTTCCAAACGAAGCCCCATCACAGCATAAAAGGATCACCCCTAAATCCGGAGGCCTCCAAGCACAGCCTATTGGTACCGCGAACTTGACGCAATGAAAGGTTACTTTGAAATACTTAAGGATGCGCAAGTCATAACAAGTATTTTGCATGTGACCCTTCATGCGCATATAATTCTCATTAATATGCAGATAAACTCGCATTTTGAACTGAGTCCAGTTTAACTTCACCCCCTAAAACACCATCTTATTGGGGAGATTCCATAATTCCGCACGCATGGCCAAGTTAGCCACAATCCATAGATCTCTGACCATTCTACTCTTCCCTTTTGACACAGCATAAGAAGTGATAAGATCATAATCTGGGGCCAATTCAAAGATTTCAGCTAGCCACTTCCAGCCTCTCCTAGCAAAAACGCAGCTCCAGGTAACATGAACCATTGATTCCTCTTCAGCCTTGCAGAAATCACATCTAGCACACATCGGAACATGAAACCTGCTAACTACCTTATCAAGAGTAGAACAACAATCAATATTGGTTACCTTCCAGGCTTGAGCAGCAAGTGCAGGATGAACAATTGTTCTCCAAATTATCTTTGCTGCTCGGCTAACAGGACGTACATTTCTGATCAAATGCCTAGCGGAACGGACAGTAAAATTACCCCTCTGCTCCAGGACCCAAACTCTCCTGTCAGGTTCATTGGAATAGGCAGCGAATGCAAATCTACTCCAGCTTCTAGCATTCTTTCTTTAACGCTTAAAGGGATATTCCAAGACCCATCGCTTATCATGTGCGCTACCTTAGAGGAAAATTCATTCCTCTTTGCCTTTGGAATACCCAAAGAGAGAGCTAAACTATTTCGACCACACCAGTTATCAAAGAAAATGGAAGTTTGCTGCCCATTTCCGATCATGCATCGAGTATTTCCTTCCACTTTATTACATCTAATTCCAGGCATAATGGAGGACTTAAAGCCATAATATCAGTTCCCCATTGACCTTAAAGAATTTGGCTCGTAAGAATTTTCCCCACTTTTTACAAAATTCTTGATATTCCACCAGAGTTTCATTAACATTGCCTTATTCATTACCTCCATCCTTGGGATAGATAAGCCCCCTTCACTCAACGGGCAACAAAGAGTATCATAAGCTACCACCATTTTTCTCCTTACTTTAGAGTCTCTTGTCCAAATAAAGTTACGTATAACTCGTTCACAATCTGCGATGATCCGAAGAGGCCATTTATAAACTGCCATTGAATGGATAGCGTAGCTGGAGATAACCGATCTTACAAGAACCAACCTTGCCTGAAAAGAAAGCAAAGTACCGACCCAACCAGCTAACTTATCCATGATTTTCTCTACTACGGGCCGAACATGTGCATACCGGACTGAACCAGACATAAGCTGAACCCCCAGATATCTATCATGAAAGGTAGAAGCCTGAAAATTCTAAAATTTTGCTATACGTCTCTTTCTAGCTTGTTTGCCTCCCCCAAAGTAAGACTTTCTCTTGGCTGTGCTAACAGCTTTCCCCGAAACAGCTTCATACTTTCTTGTAGAAATGCGAGTAAAACATATATAGGGATGAGGTGTTGGTTGGAAAAGAATGATGCTTAGCTATGCTAACTAGAAAGCAGATTTTTCTTAGCTATGGTAACTAGAAAGAGGAATTACCTAGCTATGCTAACTAGAAAGAGAATTTTCCTAGCTATGCTAACAAGAAAGTAAAATTGCCTTAGTTATGCTAACTAGAAAGCGGATTCCCCTAAGTGCATTCGATGGATGTCATCTCCCTTCTTTTATTTACTCGTGAAATACGAGTAAAACATATATAGGGAGGAGGTGTTGGTTGGAAAACGATGTTGCTAATTAGAAAGCGGATTTGCCTAGCTATGCTAAACAAAAAGTGGAATTTCCTTAGCTATGCTAACCAGTTGGCGGATTTGCCTAGTCATCCTAACCAGTTGGCGGATTTTCCTTGCGATGCTAACCAGTTAACGGATTCGCCTAGTTATGCTAACCAGTTGTCGGATTTTCCTAGCCATGCTAACCAGTTGGCATATTTGCCTAAAGTGCAGTAGATAAATATCCCTTACCCCTCTTTTCCAAATACATGGAAATGCGATTAAGACATATATAGGGAGGGAGCTTGGGTCGAATGTGCATGAGCGGTAATGCACATATATGCGACGTGGCCAATACGTTGGTGCATACTTGATGCATAAGCGTCAATATGCTTATATCTTAGCCGACAAAGCTTGAATTATGCGAAAGCATCATTCAATCGTGTTGCATACTCGAGAATGTATATTTTCATACTAAGTAGCGATAGTTGTGAAATTCCCTTGGCCTATATGCCCTAGGCTTTGCTTTGCCTTTGGACTTGCAACGAAGTTGGAATCGATGTTGGCTTTGCCTTAATAGGCTTAAGTTGCTTGTTCATTTCAAATTGACCTTTTGGATGAACTACAGTCATGCTTGTTCCCTTCAAGGTACGGGTTAGGTAAGTAGGAATCCGCAATGCAATTCATTGAGGTGGAACACCTTATCGCTCATATCATCTAATTTAGAGGTGAATGCGACATTATGGTAACTCATATCATATGGCTCGACAATGCCAAGGAAAAAGATGATTGTTACCGCACTTGATGAGGTAGTTACATTCCATTTGATTGATGTTCATACTTCCTATCAATCCTTACGGTACGAACGGAATATGCCTGGTTGCTTCGCTCTTGGCAAAAACAAGATCAATTCATGCACCCAGCTCTTAGTCGAACCAGAGTTGGAAAGCAAAAAATAGGCCTGAAATGGCCTAGGTGCTAGTCCAAGGCATGAATTAGGCCTGGACAATTCTCGTAAGTATGTGATGCTTGCCAAAGGCATTCATAATTGGATTTAATGGCCTTGTACCCTTTGCAGAACAAGGGTGAGTTTGAACGGTGTGGAAACTACGTTTCGAGTATCATGCTTTCAAAGCATGCTTGGAAAGGAAAATCGACCTGTATTTGCCTAGCGAGAAGTGAAGCTTTAAGGCCTGGTTATCGTCTTTTCGAGTGGCGCGTCAGGGAGTTCTGGCCTTCGTTACGATAGCGGCGGGGGCGGAATTTTCCTGTCCGTCACAAGTATAGTTCCTATTATTGACTATATAAGATTGATTTACAAGTGTATGATAACTTCTGGATGTTGTGGAAGGATAAATATTATCTGATATTTTAGAATTCTAAGCCCAATGTGCATCATACTGTAGAAAGGATAAAACAACTCCCTCAACAATGCATAAATTTTGTTAGTAATGGAAATTATGACAATCTTATTAGGATGTAGATGAAAAACTGGATACCACCAGAGAAGGATTTTATCAAAGTTAACACGGATGCATCATTTATTGAAACTAATGGAAAACGGAGTATAAGACTAATAATTAGAAATTTTACAGGAACATGTTACAGAGCAAAAAGACGATATTTTGATGGTGGACTGAATGAGAAACATGGGGATAAATAGGAGTGCATGCCTATGGAGGAAGCTGTTACTTGGACTAAAATTCTGGGATATCAAAAAATTATTTTTGAATCAGACAATAAGAATATCGTTAAGTTAGTCGATGAAAAGAGTCGAGTGTCCATTGGACTAACCAAGGCATTATTTTGGATGTTAAGAATAATTTTAAGAGTAGTACTCTATGGTTCCGCAAGTCCGTCAATAGATAAGGTAATAACATTTCTCCTTTGCTAGCCAAAAAACCTAGGGAAGAAGGAGTAGGTTTTGAGTATTACAATTAGGGGTGGAACCAAGTTTTAAGTAAACTATTTTTTGGGGACTCCTCAGAATTTGAGGGGACCATCCCCCTATTTTTCTAAGGTCATTAGGAAGTAATTCCTGGCTCCCCATATCCATAGAATGTTACTAATGGTAAAAATACTCTCACTTAATTAGGAGGTAATAATTAGAGTTAATTAAACTTAGTTAATTTTAAATGTTAGATAAGATTAAACATTGTGTGTTAGAGAATTAGAATAATGAGAAGAATAGTTTTTGAATTTTTTTTTTAAAACCTAGGTTTGGTGGTTGTTGAATTCAAATCATAGAAGAAACAAATTATTCGTCAATATTCCCAACAATCCGGTAATGGATGATTTGTTAGATGGTGAGTGTGTTCTTCCCCAAACCCAAACCCAAACCCAAATTCAACCCCAAAATTAGGGTTTTTTCGAGATTACCGAGACCACAATAAAGAAGATGAAGATTATAATGTTTGGGATCCCCGGGTATATTTGTTAATGTGTTTTTGGACTAAATTTGGTGAAAATATCAAACTTTATAGCTTGGCTTCGGCAAGCTCGATATAAGTTCGGCTAGTACAATGAAAAACGCAGATAGCCGAACTATTTGAGT
>JAJJMC010009608.1:0-14344 GCA_023531435.1 Papaver californicum
TGATTGTAAAGAATTAAGACTATAGCAGGTAAGAGGCTAAGTATGAACATGGTAGTAGTAGTATGTTTATTTGATGATGATTTGATAATTAAGGTGACTCGGTGAGTGTATTTATAGAGGAGAAATTAGAAGTTGGGTACATGCTAATATATCTTTGCATTCATGAACTGGATATTGCTTAGGAATTTATCACTTGATCATAACTCATTGTTTAGTGTTTGTTCATGAATCCGAAAAGCCCTTTGAATTCTTCAACCTTAAGACATGAAGATGTTACGAGAGGCAACGATATTATGTGAAGTTCATAAGGACTGATTCATTTCTATTGCTTTGCCGCATTTAGGGATAAAGTGGCAAAGTTTTGATCAGGGAGAAAAAAAATCATTTAATTTACAAAATAAAAACATGATCACTTTGTGATGTAAAAAGTTATAGAAAAGATAGTAAAATTGTGATACAAGATAAGACACGTAACTAGCAAATTAAGGTGCATGATCCAAACAATAAACTCATGAGATTAACATGTCAAAGAGACGACTAAAAATAAAATAAAATTACCTTATTACACAGAAAACATATCCTAATTGCCTAATTTATCTCTGTTAATTCAACCATTAGGTCAAAGTCAAGTCAACATAGTCAACTGACCAACTAATACCCACTTAGAGTAACTCCAGTGGAATTGGTATATTGGCTAAAATGTCAATTATAATTCCACAATGTTATGTTTGTGTGGAGCCTGGTAGTGCACGATCCGGTTTCGCATTTGACCCGACCCGACTGACAGTCCGTTGGGATATTAGACGGTCCAAATTTTCAGTAGTTATAGAGTTACCCTGTCTAGGGTTTGTAATTCATTAAAGGCCCCACCTAATAAGTTCCATATTCGATATTGAATACTCCATTACTCCTCATTATCTCTCAAGAAGACACCCCTCTCCTTCCTTGGTAGATCTACCGTCTCCACCGTTTCTTTTTTCTTCTTTGCCATATGGCTGTTCATTTCAGTATTATCATTTCCAGAAAATGTTACAAACCATCTACTTAAAGAGTATATCCGGGTTCTCTTGATGACTTAGATTAGATGACACGTTTAACTAAAAATCCTGCTTTAGAATTTAATGAATTAATCAGTATAAAAGTGCTCTTGCTCCATCACGACATCATCAGTCTAACCAGTCGCAGAGGTATGATTCCTGTGTCTTTGGTTCCCAGTTTTTTTCCGTTAAGAAATCCATGTCTATTCGATATTATATTTTTATATTGGTTATTCAAACGCTGACATACTATTCAGATTTGAATAGCCTTATAATTTAAGATTTCAATTCGGTCAATCGAAATACTAAATTACTTTAGTTTTTTCAGGTTGTGCAGAATGAATTTTATGTTTGTTAGGTAGATTATTTTTGTCTTTTTGATGGTTTCTCCTGTGATTTTTTCTCTTCGTTTAGTTTTGCTTTTAAATTTTTAAAATTAGATTGCATACCAAGGAAATATAGACTTGCACTAATGTCTCTGAGGTCTGATTTCTATGTCTTTAGTTAAAAACTTTTTTTGGCTGCAGTTCCATGATAACTTTCATGTCACAAACCCAAGTAATTCAAAGAGACCATTTCAATCGAATCTGGCTGCGGCTGTTGAAAATCGTAAAGGAACTGCAGAAGAGGTATTTTCATGGTACCTCTTCTGTTTTTTATTTTATTTTACATGTTTAACTTCACAGCAACTAGGTAGCAAGGAAAGTTTTGTAGCTTTTTCTGATCTTTTTACGTCATTAATGCCACACTGTTCCAACTACATTCTTACATACACAATTTTGTTACTTGTTGTAGGAAACTCCTTTACTGATAGAGTGTTTTGTTGGAAAAAATGATTTTATGTGGTTTGTTTTTAGTCTTGGATTAATTGGAATTTAGGACCAAGGAGTCACTAAGGACACTAGCTTATTTTCACTATTCGTGCATGACACTTTTAGTCTCACATAGGAGAAACTAAAGAGGTTATCTCTCCATATTACTAAGAAATTTTCATATAAGAGTGGCCCTTTGGATCAACACACTTTTGTGTGAGGGAAAGGAATTAGGCAATGGGATAGTTGTTGCAACCACACATTACACACACGCACGGTGCTTCACGTCGCCGCCGTCCGTCCGGTCAGGCAGGTCGGGCTCAGACTCGGGTTCAGGTGTAGGTGTGTGTCAACTAAGACTTATCTTTTTAGACAAAATTCTTTTGGTATATTTGCTGGCAGTAAAGGTTGAATTTGAATTGATTTAAATTTACCCGTTTTAATTCCGTTTTACAATTTATGTTCGTGCTCCATGCACGGAATTGATTCTCATTCAATCGCCGTTACAACTAGTCTCTTCTCTCCGCCTATAAAAGAAAATCGACTTCTTCATTTCAACTAACCCAGAGCAGGCTACTATAAAAACAAAATTGATTTTTTCATTTCAACTCATCCCAGAGCATGCTACTATCCCTATCTCTTTTCTCCTCTTCTTGCTTTGATGTGCGCTTTGCTTGTTTATTTCCTTCCTTCTCCCATTGTTGTTGAGTTCGTTGAGTGGGTGATTTGTATTGTGTTTATACAAATTATAACGGGCAATTCTATCATGGACACATCTTCGTTGTAGGGATATAACATCTCTCATTCTTGAGGAGTACCCGTAAAAAGTGATAGAAAAGATAGTAAAATTGTGATACAAGATAAGACACGTAACTAGCAAATTAAGATGCATGGCCCAACAATAAGATCATGAGATTAACATGTCGAAGAGGCGATTAAAACTAAAATAAAATAACCTTGTTACACGCGAAACATATTCTAATTCGTTAATTCATCTCTGTTATGACTTTCTAGTTTTAATTTTTATTTTATACCCATTCAACCATTAGGTCAAAGTCAAATCAACATAGTCAACTGACCGACTAATATCCACTTAGAGCAATTCTAGAAGGATTGGTATATTGGTTAAAATGTCAATTATACCTCCACAGTAGGATAAGCTAATTCAAAAAATAAATTGGTAAAAAAACATTTATGAGGGTTGACCCGAGCAAAATAGTTTTATATATTTTAATATAAGTTAAGTTAGTTAAATTGATTACTTTGCTATCTGTATTTATAAAACAAAAGTGTTTTCTATTAGACCCAACGACCGAGATACACTCCAAACTTACAACTAGCGACTGTAAATTTTCCTATTCTTCAAGTCTAGTTTTCTAGATTTGATCCTTTAGTTGTTTACAATTCATTAAATGCCCCACCTAATAAGTTCTATATTCGGTATTGATACTCCATAAATTCTCATTAATATCTTAAGAAGATAACCCTCTCCTTCCTTGGTAGATCTATCGTCTCCACCGTTCCCCTTTTTCTTCTTTTCCATATGACTGTTCATTTTAATATCATACCATTTCCGCGGGATGTTACAAACCATATATATAAAAAGCATATTCGGCTTCTCTTGATGACTTAGATTAGATGACACGTTTAACTAAAAACCATATTTTAGAATTTAATGGATTAATCAGTATAAAACTGCTCTTGCTCCATCACGGCATCATCAGTCTAACCAGTCGCGAAGGTATGATTCATGTGTCTTTGGTTCCCATCTTTTTTCCGTTATGAAATCCATGTATGTTTGATATTATATTTTTATATTGGCTATTCAAACGTTGATATACTGCTCAGATTTGAATAACCCTATAATTTAAGATTTCATTTCGGCCAATCGAAATACTAAATTACTTTAGTTTTTTCGGGGTTGTGCAGAATGAATTTAATGTTTGTTAGTGATGCAGATGAGCAGGCTATAGCTTATTTGGAGGCTAAAGACCCGAATGTCGTAATTTAGCTCAAGAGGGGTCCATTTTGATTGGAAATGGACCAACGATCAAGGCATGCAAAATTGCATGGTCTTCATATTTTAGCCAAATTCCATCGTTTAGGGCTTCAAACAGGCGTTTTTTCTATTTTAGGAAAGTTTTTGTTTTGTTTATATCTTCTTCGTTAGGAGTCCGTTTGGTCCGCCATTTACGACAAATAGTTAGGGTTTGAGTCGGTTTAGTTTTTTTTTCCATCATTTCTTGACTAGCAAGTCTATAAAAGTGTCATTCATATATTGTTTTAAGCAGTTGAATTTGATTAATAAGAATTAGTTTCTTAAACTTGTTCAAGTTTAATCGCTTATTATTATTTAAAGTCGGAAACCGAAGTCTAAGTAATTATCGTTGTTCATAATCGATATTCCTATGAATATTTGAAGTATGAACAAAACCTCTCTTTTCTTCTTATTATTTATTATCCGCTGCATCAGTTGGTTACCAGAGCAAAGTCGATTCTAGGGTTGATAAGATGCCACCAAGAGTAGCAATCAGTCAGGGTCGAGGTCGAGGTCGAGGAGGAGGTCCAGAAGGTTTCATTCCATGGAGATCTAGAGAAGAATTCATTGAAGACGTCCAAGGTTTGATGGGTCGGTATAACCTTCAGAAGGAAGAAAAAGATGATAACGCTAACCATTTTGCTAGAGGGCATCGCGAAGGTAGAATAAATCAACGAGAGGATTCTGATCGCTGGAAGGCAGGAATAAAAGTAGAGATCCCAAAATTTTATGGTTGTTTAGAACCGGAAGAGTTTCTCTCCTGGGTGAATACGGTTGAGGAAGTATTGGAATTCAAAGAAGTACCAGATAACAAAAAAGTTTCGTTGGTAGTGACTATGTTTCGTGGGAGCGCTAATTCGTAGTGGCAACAACACAAGCTGCTATGCAGTCGTAAAGGAAAACAGAAGTTAGTATCATGGGAGAAGTTGAAGAAACACATGAGAATAATTTTTTTCCCACATAACTACATTGGATTTGATGTACCAGCTGCAAAACCTACACAAGAGAGTACGTTCTATAGACGATTACACCAAGGAGTTTTACCGGATACTTTCTCTTAACGACTTGTTAGAGTCATATGAGAAAAAAGTCGCTCGCTATATAGATGGTCTCCCTCAACAATATCAGGATACAATCAACATGTTTGATTGCTGCTCTATTTTTGATGCACATCATAAAACAAAGTATATAGAGAAATAAGTAGGGCGTAGAAGCTTAAATTTGGGCACTAATGTGGCAACATCTCCAGCAAGTAACCGTAGTACTTCAACACCTAGTACTGCTAGTAAACTTAATTCTTCGTCAACACCAAATAAAACCCATTTACCACTTTTGGTGGTAGGTGTAATAAGTGCGGAGAATCTGGGCACAAAGCCAGTGACTGTCAAAAAGCAGAACGAACGAACAAGGTATGTTTCACTAAAAACGACTGTGAAAAAGATGGTTAGGTAACTGATTATGAAGACGATCATGAGGATGATTCTGAACCTGTCGATGAAGTAGTTGTTGGAGATAAAGGAGTGAACTTTGTAGTAAGAAGAAATTGTCTCACTCCACGTATAGATGAGGGCAACAACTGAATGCATAACAATATATTCCAGTTGACATGTAAGATCGAAGGAAAAGTTTTTCGTGTAGTTACTGATCCTGGAAGTTGTGAGAATATTAGTTCAGACCTTACGACAAACACTTTATAAGCAAGAGTGTCTTTGACTTTCAACGTTACTCTAACACACAAATTAGGGCCAGGAACTGAACCATGAAATTGATGGACCTTAGTTTTTCTCCTGAAAACATACAACATGATTCATACATTTCAAGCATCAAATACAATAATTTCTATTTCAATCTTTGAAATTGCATTCATTTTAAATTACACAGTTAAATTTTGATCGATGGATAGACAATTCATAATATAAGTGTGTCTTAAGAGCGATAATGGTATAATTAGGAAATGAATAGAACAGTTGAATCGCCGTTTCTGTGAGATGCCTGTAGAAATTGGTCTGCCAAGGGTTCACTTTTGTTGTGTTTGAATAGTCTGGGTAGGACAAGCGTAATTCATTTTGATTTATTCGCTCATATAAAGGGTTCACTTGGTCGTCTTCGTCTTCTGTAATTGCTCAGGAAACTGTTCCGACCAGTTAACATAATTCCTGAGAGTTCTTTTTTTTCTCCGACCGATTTAATTTTATAAAGCTTTCTCTAACGGTCTTGTGATTGGTTTTTAAAGAAAATGTAAATGGTTTTCAAATGAGTATGGGTGGATTTAGTAAATTTTGTCCCCACCTGTAGAATTCTAGAGTGTACTGTAGAGTGTAGATAACAATATCACTTGGCGTCCTGCCTTCTAGTTTTTCTACGGCTGTTCATAGGAATACAAATTTGCTCGGGGGTGTACCATCATAAATGTAAAAGTGATTTGTCTTATAAGGAATTTGGCATACCCCCAAGTAATTTGGTGCTCTTTTAATAATTTTTCCAGATTACTGATTATAGTTTCTTTGTGCAAGTCAAGTGAGCTTTTCCTAAATGTTGCCTTATTCCCTGATACGATGCTCAAATCTCCATAACCAATACAAAGTTGATTTCGCTTGTAGTGGAGAAGCATAATGCTTGTGAGTTTTTTATATAGGTTTTGCATTTATGAAATGAAATGAATCATTTATTTTTTTCATATAAGTAGTAGTAAATCACCAAGACGATAAAGTTTGATGTACAAAAACTCCTCCTATATTATTTTTTAAAAATAAAAATCATTTGAAATAAAAATAATATAAAAATTTCATTTTAAACGATAATCTTTATATTTGGTTTTCTTTACTTTTTAAAATATCAGTCTTGTCCTTCCCTGTATATTCTTAAGCCTTTGAAATGACAGTTTTAGCAGAAGAAAATCTTGAGAGAGAGAAAAATAAATCTTCTTTCCGAGAAATATTGTTCAGAGAGAATCGAAATCTTCTCCGAGAAATTATTTTCAGATCTTTGTTTTTTCTTTGTTTTTAGGGTTTCAATTCTAAAAATTCAAAGATTCACGCCGGTTTAATCAATATTTGCAACTCAGAAAGTAATTTTTAGGTTCAAATTGATTAAATAAGAGTAGAGCAGATCTGGTATTCGTTACAGTTTAACTGAAGATGACAAACAAATTGACAGTTTCAGTTTGTTTTTCGAATCATTCATCGGAGACTGAAATTCAACTTTTCAGTTTGTTCTTCGAATCATTCATCAGTGAGATTAGATATTGGTTTGAAGAATCCAACTGAAGTTACAGTTTATCCGTCCAATTTGATAATCTTCTCATTCGGCTCAAGCTATTTTGTTAGTCGAATCATCATCAGAGACTGAAATTCAACTTTTCAGTTAATCGATTTTGTTTTTGTTTTTGTTTGAATTTTCGAGTTTATGTTGATTATGAAACTCAGATCCATTTGTTTTAACGATTTTTTTGGTTATGTTGTTGATGTTCTTATTCAAATCTATTGGAATGATTTTTTTTATGTTGTTGATGCTCTTATTCAAATTTTGTTGTTTTTGTTGTTGATATTCACATCTAATGAAACTTTTTTGGTTTCATACTTTATCATGTATATTTATGGAATCTTTTCCCGCAGTTATATCTCATAAAGTGAATACATTATCGTTTCGTATTGGTCTACAAGCATCTATTTTTGATTTAAAGGGTAGTGTTCAAGTTGGTGTCAATTCTCTCTTCTTTCTATAGAAATTTTCCACATAGTTGGTGATCAACAAAAGGTTGTCAATTGTGATTGATCTTCAATCGGTTGCTCTATTTACTTTGTTTAATAAACTTATATCTCTTGAGTTACATGTAAGGCATAGAGATGAATGTTCTAGTTCAAGAAGTTCATGAATATACCTTTTGAGCATCCATGAAATTCAGGAATCATACCTTTTAAGAACACGAAGTTCAGGAATTATACCTTTCGAGCATTCAGGACTTACAAATTTAGTTGATTATGATGTCCGTAATAAAGTGAAAAAACCATTAAAGTCTGCGCTTTGGTTAGGTATTTTTCAGGGTGTCAATCAGGTGTTTCCGGGAGGTGTTCAACAAGTTCGTTCTGATTTATTAAAATATCATGCAACATCTCTGTATACATTCAAGACGACAAGGAATGAGAAGTTGAGGATTGGTGCATGTTGTGCTAAGAAGGAAGAAGAGAAATGTGAATGGCATATATATGATGTTTCTATTGATGGTATTGAAGGTAGTCCTTTTATTATCAAGGAGTTAAAATAAGAAGCATACTTGTTACGGTGAAGTTGTAAACAGACCACATGTGTCGAAGAAACTAATTAGTAGTTTGATTCTCGAAAAGATTAAAAAATCCAAAGAAGAAAAAACAAAGGATATTATGAATCAGTTTAAAAAGAGTATGACTTTGACGTTAGTCGTTATTATGCATATGCAGGGAAGAGGCATGCATTGAATATTACATGGGGAGAGAACGAAAAATCATTTATGTACTTGAAATGGTATACCAACAAATTGACTGAAACCAATCCCGGATCTCGTGTTGCTTTGGAAGTTGAAAATGGGACTCAAAAATTTCAGAGATTGTTTATCTCTTTCGGAGCATGCATTTGTGGATTCAATTACTTTCTTCCTTTATTATTCCTTGATGCAGCCCATTTGAATAGCAAATACCTTGGTCATATCATGGCAGCAACAGGTCTAACCGGGAATGACGGTAAGTTTCTTAAACATTCTATTGGTTTCATCATTTTTTTCTGTTGGTTTCATCATTTTTTATATGCTGAGAAATTTTTTCTTGTTCTGTTTCAGAAATCTATCCTTTAGCTTATGTTGTGGTTTCATTGGAGAATGACGCGAACTGGAAATGGTTTTTGGAGAATTTGAAATGGAGTCATTTCTCATCTGCGTAAACAACTTACTTTTATGAGTGATCGAGGTAGTGGTTTGGTGAATCAAAATCCTGGTGTATTCGCTGATGATATTCATGGTTAGTTTTATTGGCATATAAGAATAATATCAATATATGTTTTCCGAAGGCCAATAAGGTTTATAACAATTATGTGTTGAAATTGTTTGAAACTGTGTGTATGCTAATACACATACAAAATTTTCAAAGAACTGGGAGAAGTTGACGCAGGTCAAAAATCAGAAGTTACAAAATTATCTGAGTAGAGCTTCGGTTGATAAATGGGAAAATGTTTATTTCCTGGGTCGTTGTTATGGTAGGTTGTGTTCGAATATCACTAAGAGTTTGTATAATTGGATCCTTGAAGAGAGAGAGAATCCTATAGCCATCATGGTTGATGAGATCAGATTTAAGCTTATGAATTAAATGTGTGTACGTCGCGAGGAATGTGGAACCTTATTGAAGTGGCAAGAAACTTTATGTACAAAATTTTAAATTGATCTCTACAACAACAAAATGCATGACCGCGAATACAGTGTCACCAACTCGTCGTAATATTT
Organism: Papaver californicum; assembly: GCA_023531435.1. NCBI lineage: Eukaryota > Viridiplantae > Streptophyta > Magnoliopsida > Ranunculales > Papaveraceae > Papaver > Papaver californicum. The sequence goes on from JAJJMC010009608.1 coordinate 9,355, forward strand.
GTTTGAAGTTCATTCGACATTAACACAAACGGTCGATTTACAAAGAAGAACATGTTCTTGCAACCGCTAGCGCATCAACGGTTTCCCTTGTGCCCATGCTATCCGTTGTATCATGCTGAATAAAGAAGATCCGTATAAGTATGTCGAATTCTACTTTACAGTAAAGTTCTATCGGGAATCCTATGCAAGAATGATTAATCTTGTCCCCAAAGTTGAAAATCTTGCGATTGTGTCTCCAAAATCTGTTGTTCTTAGTCCTGATGCTCTACCACAATCAGGTCGTCCAAGGAAGAAGAAAAGAGTTCCTAATACAAGTTCAGCTCCTAATAAGAAGATGAGAACTTGTGGTGGATATCAAGTTTTGACTAACCATAATCGAAGAACATGCCCTGCGCATCATATTTGAAGTTATTTCGACTACATTTCATTGACTTTCCGTTTCAGTTTCGTTTAGACTACTACATGTTTTAATATATATTTTCTGATTTATTTTTTTTCTACATTTTTTACAGTTAAACATGTTAATTTTCTACAGGTGTTTCATGTTTTTTTAATTTTAGATTAAGTTTATCAGAGTTGCAGGCTTTTATAATTTGTTCGAACCAAAATAGGTTTCATAGTTTGTCACATGCTTCAGTATTTTTTTCATCTCTAATATGATGGAACTTTTTTTGGTTCCATCATTGTTTTTCATCTGGAATAAGATGACAAAAAAATGACGAAACTTATTTTGGTTTCATCTTTTGTTTTTCAACTAGAATAAGATGGAACCAAAAAAATGATGAAACTTTTTTTGGTTCCATCATTTTTTTGCCGGCTCTAGTGAGAGCTTTGCAACATGTTGTTTGAATGCTGACACCATTTTTTCTTTCATGCTTTCAGCATTTATGCTGCATTCATCTTCAGTTTCAGCTATGGAATTGTAGTGAAAAATTCTCTAGTCTCATTATCAAAAGCTAGCAATGTCCAGTGATACGACTTTTCACCAAGTTTTGTGAACAATAGAAGTAATATAAATTCTGGACTATAATCCATGTTGTCGATGAAAGCTTCAACTGTAGAGAGAAAATTTTTGCTCGATTGAGTGTAATGTATGAAATTCAGTAAAAAATCAAAAATCCAGTTTTAATTTGGTTTCAGAAAAACACTTGCTTAAGAGAATTTAGAGGAAACTTACATAGACATATGTGCTTAAAAAAACTGCTCTTTTGTACTTAAGTTATTCATATTCCTTCCCTTCTTGGCATATTCATCTTTCATTTGATGAAGAAAAATTCATCAATTGAACCCTGAGTTGACACTTCAATTTCGAACCCTGAGTTAAAAAAGAAATTCATACCAATCTATAGAATTTCTCGAAATTAACGTTTTGCATATGTAGTTAACAATTTCAATAATATATTCAAATGGAACTATCGTAAACCCAACACAGCCAGGAATGAATCCTAATAAACAACATCATATTTAACACATCTAAGATTTAACATATCACCTCCATATGTTCTCCACAGTTTGAAACCGTTTTTGTTTCATCTCTTTTACGTTTCCGTCTCACGTAAGTCTCATTCACTGGTTGTAACCTCTCATCAACATCATATTTGGTCAGTATTGATTGATCTTCTTCAGAAAGCCTATTGTTACCAACGGTTCTAAGCTTTTCAATCAAAATTCTTGCCCATTGATATTTAGCCTTGTAAGGGTTATCTTCATTTCCAGTTCCAACATTCTCTTTATTTTGCACAGGCTCGTCATTGCCATCACCAACCTGCAGTTCACGTGCAATACGCTTGCCATTGCCATTACCAACCTGCAGTTCATGATCAATATACTCTTCAACAGGAATATCTTCTTCCTTTATGCGCTGGACCAAGCGTATTTCTTGTTCATTATATGGAAGCAGGAACAGTCCCTGACGGTGATCCATATTCATCTGCAGAACACAAGAAAAATGATGAAACTTTTCTTGGTTTCATCATTTTTTTTCATCTGGAATAAGGTAGAATTAAATAAAGGATGAAACTTTTTTTGGTTCCATCATTTTTTTTCAATATGGAATAAGGTGGAACCAAATAAATGATGGAACTTATTTTGGTTCCATCATTTTTGTTTACGTATTTGATATGTTTGTTCAATGTCTAAGGGTTCATGGCTTCATGGTTCAAGGCTCAGACATTAAAAAGTATAAAAAAACAAGAACTATTGTTGTTTTTACCTTTGAGAAAAATTTCTGGTTTTTTACTAAGATCCTCGAAATTATTCACTACTTCCTTGCATATTCCATCTAGGTTCCATGTAACGAACCTTACGTACATGTCTCCCCCAGCCTGTCTTAAGTTGATGTTTGATATCTCAGCAAACCAATACTGAAAAAAAAGAAATGACATTCAAATTAGTAATCAAACTCGGGAAAAATAAAAAACAAACAACTTATGAATAAAAAGAAATAAAAATTAACTTACCAATGGGTAAATTACGCAACCAGATACATCATCAACTTTTTATGCTTTTATTATCAACTCAATTAGATACTCATGGAAAACATTTGGCCAACAAACTTTATTCATCTCAAATACTTGGTAAAAGTATTTTGAATCTCAGATTCTGCCCACCTTTGTTTGGGACAAACATTGAAACCAAGAGGTAGAGGATGAATAATTTGACGAAGTCTTCGGCTTTGGTTTCATCCGCTGCAGTTTCCATCATAGCTCTCAGAATATCAGTTTTCCTCATCTTCTTATCCCCCTTAAAGACAATATATGCTTGCTTTTTTTTATTGAACCTTTAATCTTAATGAGGTCAAGTTCGGTGAACTCATGGATTGCTTCTTGGACTGTCACGACCCCATTTTGTCTTCCGAATAGTATCTTCTTTAATCGGCCATGGGACCCCTCTGCAATGCTTGTTGCCTCGTTCTTGAAGTGTTGATCTTCATATGTCCATGCATACACAAACTTATCCTGATGCGGTCCCAACCATTGTGATTTGCAATACTTAACTGCTTTGGGGTAGTCCTTGGCCCATTCATCCTCAAACTTCTTCAAGTTGTATTCATAATCTTCCTCCGTCATCGACCAAACTATCTTATCCCATGCTTTTTGAAATAAAGACCACTTCATTCCATCATCGACTCACTTTTCTTCGGCCAACCTTTTCTCTTCTTTTTGTTCTTCGACGGTTAGTTTACTAATATGTTCATCCTCTTCCTTTGACTATTGGTACCTATTTTTTCGTTTTTTAGCTTGGATATGATGTCTGCAATTGAATTTGATGTTGCATTGAATGTGCCACGTACAAAGCAAATTCCGGGCTTCCATAAACACTACCTTTATTACATTCATCAAGCCTGTATCTTTATCCGTTACAATAACCCTTGGAAAATCCTCGCTATTATAGATCGACCTCAACGTTTGCAACATCCAATGAAACTCACATCGTTCTCGGCATCCATTAAACCCCAAGCCACAGTAAACGTGCATTTGTTTGAAGTGTGGCAAACGATGTTCAACAACGACATGTTGTACCTGTTTGTCTTGTAAGTAGTATCTATCAACAAATTTGATGAAAGTATTGAGCCAATTGGATCATCTCCGGATGTGCCAAGAAAATACAAATCACCTTACCATCCCTTTCTTCTTTCCTCAACGTTTAATTGTATTTCTCGGCTAACCACATAGATTGTTGCATAACCATTCGACCGTCCCATTCCGTCCTTTTGATCTGTTCTAGCGCCGAATAAATTATAGATAACGAGGACAAGTTGTTGGGGTCGTCCGCCTTTATCTTAGAAAGGATTGAACTCGCTTTCATTACGGTCCTCATAGACTTCACCGTCTCCATTTCTTGTGGTTTTAACTTGGCAACCATTGCGTGCCCAACAAGATTTTCCGGATCTTCGTGGTTGTGACGACCATTAGCAACTCTATACATTTTCCATACTTTTCCTTTCTTACCTTCGGGATTATGGAAGATAATCTTAAATGGGCATCCAATCTTATTTGAATTACCTCGGTATATCCTATCCGTATTCTTTACGTATTTATAATTCTTTTCCATATGACTCTTTCGCTCGCCACCTCTCTCACAAATCATTTCAAATCGATCAACTTTCACGCAATTGTTCTGAACTACAACGCACATCTTCTCTTTAGCCTTGTTGAGAAGTCATTCCTTTGCCTCCGCCTTACTTCCAAATGTCTTAATGCGCATATAACAAAACAAATATCATAAGCCTAACTATATAACATACATTGTAAGAACAAGTTAAGAGTGGGTGTGTAGCGTACCAAATCATTTGCATAGTGTAGGGAAGTATCAGGACCCTCGTACGCAACAGGATTAACCCATTCAATAATCTACGTAAAATAACAATGAGTTAGACAATGATAATCGGTAGTTAATTAGGTTCACCTTCTACCGATTATGCACAATCGGTAGTTAATAAAACTCCCGTGCTACCGATTATTTACAATTCGTATGTAATGTGTATTCATTAACTACCGATTGTAAGGTTTGCAAAATATTATCTTTGTAGGTTTGAAGAAATTCAGTTTTGGGGCGACTAGCACGGAAGAAATCTACTCAAGTCCTGTACACATATAATCGGTGGTTTAGTGTGTTACACATATCTTCTTCTTCTTCTTCTTCTTCTTCCTCTCTAACACACTCTCTATTTCTACTCTAAAACTAAAACTCAAATTCATCATTTAACACTAACTATAACCAAATTAATTAACTAATTAATCAAAATTAACACTAATTAAGCAAAGATAGATTAGCCATTATAAACAATAGATGGATAAGGGATGTCTTGAGATTACTTCAAAATGACTCATTTTGTTTTATTAATCGTCCCTGATTAGTTTTTAGTCTCCTCAAATTCACCAGGAAAATAAGTGAGTCGATTTCTGTAACGAAATACGACTCCGGATTTGAGTTAGATGCCTAAATTTTTAACAACATAAATATTTATATACGACAACATTATGCCTGG
>JAJJMC010009621.1:0-13503 GCA_023531435.1 Papaver californicum
CTTGGTTAGTTTATTAGAGATATTAATTGCAGTATTTCCCCGCTCTCTGTGGGTTCGACCCGTACTTGCCGTTGTCTACTAGTTAGACGCAAGTGCGATTGCGGTTATTTATATTGGGTAATTCCAAATCACATCAATTTTTGGCGCCGCTGCCGGGGAGCAGTTGTGGAATATTGTAATTAGTATATTTTTAATTTTTTAATCGTAGTTTAGGTTTTTATTTTATTTTGTATATATTTATAGTTATTTTATGATTTTTTTGTTCTATTTGACTCGTTTTGTGCTTTAGTATCTCTTTTCAGGTACTTTTTCAAGGATGATGAATTCTACTCAGAAGACGTCATCTGAGATGACTGTGGGGGAATTAATGTATGGGCCAGGATATAAGGAAATTTGTGCTTTTAATCGTCGCGTGTATGGAACTTGGCATCCACATCGTTCCGTCATACATGGTTATTTGATAGGTGCATAATTCACACATATAAAGTAGTTTTTCCTGAACCTTATTTGCTATATTTGAGTGAATTACTAGGTATTTTGATTACTTTTGTAGTTTTGTTAGTTTTTCAGGTTACAGCTCAGAAACCCGCGGAATGGAGCTTAAAAGCTAGAATCACCGAGGAGCCACAGTGTAGGGAATTGAATTACAAAGACAATGGTGAAAGAATGAAGTCATTCTGATCAAAATTGAGGAAGATATGGGCAAAGCGCCGAAGTGGCTTATTTGGCCTACGCAGCCAGCGGCCAGGCGCAAGTGCGGCTGAAGCATGTTGCGGTAATGTGCTAAGTCATGATGTGAAGGGATAGAATGGTTCGACGGGCTAGTGGATAGCCTTGGTGGGTTATTAGCTATGTTTTGGACATCATATGGGTTTAGTAAAGGATTTGGAGCTGATATACCTTGTTGGAGTGAAATATGGATACTTAGCACATTTCCTAGTTCTACTAGGATTGGCTAAGTGGCTAACTCGAATTCCACACGAAGAAATTAGGCCTTTCTCGTGGGAAGCCTATTGGAGGGGTAGATATAACATATATTGAAGGCCCAATGGTTTATTGGAGGTCAGGTTCATCATCAAAGGCTCTAGCACTCAAGTTGGCCACTCTACACAAGTTGGCAGCCAATACTAAAGGGCTGGCGCAACTATTTTAGGCTTTTAAGCCAAGGTGCAACAAATTTCGGGAATTGGCCAAAATTCTCACATACTTCTCATGCTAGGAATCACTAAAGGGCTGGACACTAAGACACACGCAATGAATTTAGGAAAAGGGAAAGAAGGCAGGCCACACAAGCTTGGGCGCAACTATTTTCGGCCAAAAGCCAAAACATAAGAGAACTCGGATTTCTGCCCAAGCTAGGATACGCAACTATTGTAGGCTTTTGTAATAATATAAATAGCTAAGTTTCCAGGAGTTTTAGGAGACAATTCATCACACAATTCAGTATACAATTTAGTTCTTAGGCGGAGAAAGAAAACAGAGAAGAAGAGGAGAAAACAGGCGTTTTGGAAGCTGCTGGCTACTTCCGCAGCTGCGCCTAGTAGCTTCGATCATCTCCCGGGTTTGAGTATTTATTTCTTAATTGTTTTTCATGGGTTTTAAGAAACCCATGATGAGCTAAAGCTTTCATATTGGTTAGGGATGTAATCTGATGTTTGAAGACATGTTTATTAATTGAATGGCGCATATCTCATGATTTCATGTTATTTTTAATATCGTTCATGTTCTACTGAATATAGTGTTATATATGATTGATTGCTGATTTATTTGAGTTGCAAATCAGGTAAATAAGTATTGATATCTACAACTAAACTGGAGTTCTGAGAGTCGATTCTGTCGAGGGACTCCGGTTATAAGTAGTATAGCATATTTGTTAACAGTACTTAAAATTGCCGTGCGAATATGTGTAGAAGCTTGACCTAAATTAAATCCGAGTGGCGAATTGCGCCGGGTTATTTAGATTAACCTCAACTCACAAAGACCATAGCTATCATTGGGTTAAACTCGAGTGGAGGTACTCACTCAGGTTATCCGGTGCTAAGAATTCAAAGGGTGGAGGTACTCATTCTTTGATGATATTAGGAGTTTTGCCGAAGTAGACGAGATAACTGGCTACTTTAGGGTTCTTGGTATTACAAAATGCATGAATGTTGAGTATGCTTTGATTGATAGCATGTTGGATAACGGACGATGAAATCTCTAACCAATGCTTCTCTCCCTTATACACGTTTCTATTAATTTGCTTTAGTTTGCTTTAGTTTAATTTAGCTTAATTCACAACATAAAACCCCCCATATTATTCACGTAACTTAGAATAAATAATAATCACTGCCTCTCTGTGGGAACGAACTTGTTCTTATTTGCTATACTCAAATCTATTTTGGAAGAGTAAGAACTCGATTATTTTGGTTGATTACGACACGACCATTATTCTTCAAGTACGGTAAGTCAACAATCACCTCAGTTTAGAACTAGAGAGTATAACTTGTCTAGTCTTGAACAAAGAGTGAGAGTTATGGAACGCCATATATTATTTATTGATGATGATCAGTATTGTACTGACCCTCTGTTCCATACAGACTATGTAGATGACCATGTGGATGAGGAGTATTATAACCAGAGACTGTCTAGTTTGGAACAAAGAGTGAGAGTTCTAGAACGCCACCAGAAATTATTTGGTGATGATGATCAATTTTGTAGTGACTCTCAGTTCCGAACAGAACATATAGATGACCCTGTGGATGATTTTGTAGATGATTTGCCTAATTTTATTGATGAATCTATCTCACAAGATCATTCACCCGACTTAGAGGTTGTTTCTAGACCCCTAGACTTCCAAAAGTTGCCTAATTTAGGGTTAGAGTTGTGTGCTTCTCAAGTTTTGTTGGATTACTTTGCATCCAAATATCCAGAGGACTTGCCTAATCCTGACACTGTGCAGGAACCAATTGATATTTCCCCAGTTCCAAATGTATCCCCTTACTATGTTCTTTACGCACTTCCCAATGTAGTAAAAACTAGGTTTGGGGGTAATCACTTATTTTTGATAGTTTCAGTGTCACCGTGTCAAAATAATATAATTGTGAAACTGTCATTTGTATATATTGTATTTTGGGTTGATCCCCAAATTTTCAGGTTATTAGTGTATGGGGATTCTTTCTATATATATCCAGTAGGTAGATTTTTAGTTTCTTGTTTTTATTTTCTTTTAGGTTTTTTATTTATTTTTATTTTTAGTGTTCTTTGTTATTACTATCGTTTGATGTGTGTGACAGAGAATACTGCTTTTCTTTCATCAATCAGGTGAGACGTTCCAATTCCTTCTCTTTAATTTACATTTGTTTCTCTTATTTATATTTATTGCATACCATTTTAGGTTGCACGGTTTGAAACATTGAGGACAAAGTTAAATTTAGGTTTGGGGGTAGAGTTTCAGAAAATTGATGCCAATAAAGAAACTCCTAAATTTAGAAACTTGTGATTTATTCAGGATGACACTAACCATTCTAGGTAGATGGAAACATAGCTCTTATCTATAGAATTGGTGTGCCCATCTAAATGGTCTATTCATCTCTGAATGCACTCAGGTGTTAGAAATAACATGATAATTATTGAACAAGCATTTCTCGGAATCATCAGAATCATATCACTTTCTATTTTTTATATTTGCAATTTTGTGTTTCTCTAAGTGATTTGGTGGGGCCTAGTATCAAATTGTTATCGCCGCCAGGATGAAATAGATTGTTGAGTTCACGCTCATTTTTAATTTTTATTCAATAAAAAAAAAATGGTGCTAGTAATATGTGTGTGTTTCCCCTGTCTCCGTCGCCTAAGCAAGCGTGGAATGCAGGATCCATGGGAACTATCATGTATCAGCTAAAAAAAAAAAATGAAAAAAAAAAAGAAAAAAAAAAGAAAAAAAAGAAAAAAAATATTATGTATATAAATAATAATAATAATAATAATAGGATTCATCCTGGTACCGACCTTCAGACAGATATGGGTAACACCGTTCACCTTAGTCAACATATGCACCATTCATTACTTCTATATCCATCTTCTAATCTATCCATGTGTTTGAATTTAATGATTTTGATCAACATGAATGTTCAATGATTATTTGAGTAGAGTTGCATTTTTATATGAATTTTAGTACATTGAGTACAAACTCGTGTACAACAATTGGATTCATACAGGGTAATGATTCTTATAGTCGCATAATTTAGCATGCCAACTAAATAGCTTGTTTAGTGTCTATCCTTAATCGTTCACAAGTAGCTAAAATTCGGAGTATAGGTTTTGTGGGTAAACCTCTTGTAAACCCTCACGAGACTATAACTCGTCCGCTAAGGCCACTTAGGGGTTTAAAGGCTTATTACATATTCTAAATGTAGTCGCGATTCCTGTGAAAGTGAGTTAGGATTTTTATTTTTATTTTAGATTAGTTTTGCTCGAGGACTAGCAAAATATAGGTTTGGGGGTATTTGATAAGCACTTAATTGATACATTTTTACCATTTAATCTATATTTGTTAGGACTCAAATTTATATTAATTATATCTTTTTATTGTTTTATTAGATGGTTCGCATATATCCCGATATTATAATTAATTTGGTTAAATGGACTCATTATTGGCGTCACTTTTTGATATTCCAAGAACTCACGAAACAATTAGTGAAATTGAAGGGGGCTCTACTGTTTTCCTTGAGGCTGTACGATGATTGAATAAAGTTGATGAGAGAGACGCACATACTCTAGTGCTGTTATGCTTTGAAGCATGGCTAGTCTAGTAGACTGGCTTGTTGATGAAAGTGTTGGGTGAGGTACGGCTGTACATTGGAGAGAGGTGGCTAAGAAAGAAAGTCAGGTGAAGGTGGTTGACCGAGCAGTAGCTAGACAGGGCTATTGTGGACGTTAGCTAGGGTGCAGAAGAGCCTGAACCGGGTACATACAAGATGAACTTGATTGGAGGTTGAAAAGCAAATGCTATGTATGGCTAGGGACAACACCGTCAGGATTGGATGGTTGATTGGTATCCAAAAGCTAAGAAAGTGTACAAGCTATTGCTAGGTCTGTTTTTAGTGAAAAGAGGACTTAAAGAGCCTACGCACATGGAGGTGATACATATAGAAGTGTCTAGCAAGGTACCTAGAGAGAGGACTTTCGGTTTTAGTTTTTCTTTTCGATTGGCTGATGTAGTGGACGATTTATAAGTGATATATGTAGGCAGTGAGGGTGGACGCTAAGTACAAAGAAAAAGAAACTGGCACACGTGAATAAGAGATGATGGAGACTAAAAGAAAAAAAGAAAAACAAGAGAGAGAGCTAATCTACTCACGTGAAGAAGGCTAGGAGACAAGGAGTGAATGTCTTATTATTGTCAAAGTACAGGCTTTTTAGTTGAAATTGCACGTAATGATTTTGGGCTGGACAGTAAAGGGACAACTAGGCATGTACCGTGTTAGTAGAAAAAGGAAACCTAAAGAGACTATAAAAGGAGGGACTTTTTCTCTTGTACGGAGGATACGGAAGAGGGAGACGGACGCAGGGTGGAGTTCCTGGACAGTTTTGAAGAGTACTTCTGTACACTTTTCAGAAGACGGAGAAGACGACAATTTTTCCGAAACCTGGTTTAATCCTTTCTACTATTCTTTTATTTATTTTTATGGGTTTTGAGAAAACCCTTCTCCATGTTCTAAATTAATTTGTAACTAGGATTTAATGTTGAAACCACTTACAGTTTTAGATCAATTGAATTAAATATTTGATACAGACCATTATGATTTAAATAGATTAAATTCATGACTTTAAACAATTGTATTGTCGTTTATGGTGCATGCTTGGCCCATGGTTTTGATGTTCCATGTTTCTGGTATACAGTTGTTATTCTAAAAATATATTTGTCTACGTATTTGATATTCCATGCTTAGGTTAAATCTTTTGATGGGGTATACTTAGAATAGCCAAGTATTATTTATAGACTTTTAGTTAGTTTCGTACAATTTTCTCGCTAGCGCAATTTTATGGTGCATGCTTGAGACTAGGGCTTTTTGATGCATCATGTTTAGGGCGTCCCAGCGATATTTGCGACTCAAAATATTTATGAATTAAATAGTGGTGGATACTGGAAAACCCTGGTTACCGACTCTCTCTACTCGGTCACATTTTATTAGTTTAGTTAGTTTATTATTTTATTTATCAATCTAAAAATCACAAATATATTCCTCTTGGTTGGTTTATTAGAGATATTAATTGCAGTATTTCCCCGCTCTCTGTGGGTTCGACCCGTATTTGCCGTTGTCTACTAGTTAGACGCCGTGCGATTGCGATTATTTATATTGGGTAATTCCAAATCACATCAGAAAGTGGCGTTATACCCTCTCTGATGATATTAGGAGTTTTGCCGAAGTAGCCCTGCGATAGGATGCTTTAGAGTTATTAGTATTATTAATGCATGAATGTTGAGTATGCTTTGATTGATAACATGTTGGATAACGGAAGACAAAATCTCTAACCAATGCTTTTTCTCTTTATTTCACATCCTTATTTACTTGCGTATTTCCTTAGTTTAATTAGTTTAAAACAACAAAACCCCCCTTTTACTTGCATACGTGACTGAAAATTAGTGATAGTCTCGGCCTCCTTGTGGGACGAACTTGTTCTTATCCTTATACTTCATTCTATTTTAGAGAGTAAGAACTCGATTATTTTGGTTGATTACGACACGACCAAGTATACCTCATGTCGTTCCCGATCATACATGATCCATATATCGGATAACTAAATCTACCAATGAACCACAAGATGTGTTTTTCTAACCTATTCCATTATCATGAATGTACATCTGAGGTCTATTTCTAGCAATGTTAACCAGAGTATGCCTCGTTACGTTCCCTATCATACAAGATCGATATATCAGATAACTAAATGGACCAATTAACCAAAAAATCTGCTTTTCTAACATATTCAATTAACCGGAATGTACACCTGAGGTCTATTTTTAGAAATGAGAACCATAATATGCATCGTGTCATTCCCGATCATACATGATCCATATAGCGGATAACTAAATCTACCAATAACCACAAAATCTGCTTTTCTTACATATTTCATTAACCGAAATATACACCATAGGTGTATTTTAATAATTGGGAACCGGAATATGCCTCGTGTCGTTCCCGAGCATATAGGATCCATATATCAGATAACTAAATCTACCAATGAACCACAAAATCTTCTTTTCTTACATATTCCATTAACCGGAATATACACCTGAGGCTTATTTTTAGAAATGAGAACCAGAATATGCATCGTGTCATTCCCGATTATATGCGATCCATATAGCGGATAACTAAATCTACCATTTTAGCATAAAATCTTTTTTGTTACATATTCCATTAACTGGAGTGTTTAGCTATGGTGTATTTCTAGCAATATGAACCAGAGTATGCCTCGTGTCGTTCCCGATCATACGAGATCCATATATCGGATAACTAAATCTACCAATAAACTAGAAAATCGGTTTTTCTTACATATTCCATTAACCAGAATGTACACCTGGGGAGTATTTTTAGAAATAGGAACCAGAGTATGCCTCGTGTCGTTCTCGATCATACATGATCCATATATCGGATAACTAAATCTACCAATCAACCACAAAATCTTGTTTTCTTACATATTCTATTAATTAGAATGTACACCTGAGGTGTATTTCTATTAAATAGGACTTGAGTATACCTCATGTCATTCCCGATCATACATGATCCATATATCGGATAAATATATCTACCAATGAAACACAAAATATTCTTTTCTTACATATTCCATCAACCGGAATGTACACCTAAGGTCTATTTCTAGCAATGGGAACAAGAGTATGCCTCGTTCTGTTCCCGATCATACAAGATCGATATATCAGATAACTAAATGGACCAAAAAACCACAAAATATGTTGTTTTTACATATTCAATTAATCTGAAAGTACACATGAGGTCTATTTCTACAATTGGAACCAGAATATGCCTCGTGTATTTCTCGATCAAACATGATCCATATATCGGATAACTAACTCTACCAATGAACCACAAAATCTACTTTTATTACATATTCCATTAACTGAATGTACACTTGAGGTCTATTTCTAGCAATGGGGACCGGAGTATGCCTCGTGTCGTTCCCCATCGTACATGATCCATATAGCTGATAACTAAATCCACCAATGAACCAAAAAACCTAGTTTTTATACATATTCCATTAAACTGAATGTACACTTAAGGTCTATTTCTAGCAATGGGAAACAGAGTATGCCCCGTGTTGTTCCCCATCATACATGATCCATATATCGGATAACTAAATCTACCTTTGAACTACAAATTATTCTTTTCTTACATATTCCATCAACCTGAATGTACACCTGAGGTCTATTTCTAGCAATGGGAACCATAGTATGCCTCGTTCTGTTCCCGATCATACAAGATCGATATATCAGATAACTAAATGGACCAAAGAACCAAAAAATATGCTTTTCTTACATATTCAATTAACCTGAAAGTACACCTGAGGTCTATTTCTACAATGGGAACCAGAGTATGCCTCTTGCCATTCCCGATCATACGAGATCGATATATCGGATAATTAAATGTACCAATGAACCACAAAATCTTCTTTTCTTATATATTCTGTTAACCGGAATGTAAACCTTAGGTCTATTTCTATCAATGGGAACCAGAATATGCCTCGTGTCGTTCCCAATCATACGCGATCCATATATCAGATAAATAAATCTAACACTGTACCATAAAATCTTCTTTTGTTACATATTCCATTAAACGGACTGTCAACCTAAGGTGTATTTTTGGCAAAGGGAACGTAGTATGCCTTGTTTCGTTCCCGATTATACGAGATCCATATATCGTATAACTAAATCTTTTAATGAACCATAAAATATGTTTTTCTTACATATTCCATTAACCGGAATGTACACCTGAGGTGTATTTCTAGCAATGGGAACCGAAGTATGCCTCATATCGTTCCCGATTATACGGGATCCATATATCAGACAACTAAATCTACTAGTAAACTAAAAAATCTGCTTTTCTTATATATTCCATTAACTAGAATGTACACCTGAGGTGTATTTTTAGAAATGGGAACCAGACTATGCCCAGTGTCGTTCTCGATCATACAGGATCCATATATCGGATAACAAATCTACCAATGAACCAGAAAATCTACTTTCCTTACATATTCCATTAACCTGAATGTACACCTTAGGTCTATTTATAGAAATGGGAACCAGAATATGCCTCGTGTTGTTCCCGATCATACGAGATCCATATATCGGATAACTAAATCTACCAATGAACAACAAAATCTGCTTTTCTTACATATTCCATTAACTAGAATGTACACCTAAGGTGTATTTTTAGAAATGGGAACCGGAGTATGCCTCGTGTTGTTCTCGATCATAGAGGATCCATATATCGGATAACTAAATATACCAATGAACCACAAAATCTACTTTTCTTACATATTCCATTGACCGGAATGTACATCTGAGGTGTATTTCTATCAAATGGGACTTGAGTATACCTCATGTCGTACCCGATCATACATGATCCATATATCGGATAACTAAATCTACCAATGAACCACAAGATGTATTTTTCTTACATATTTTATTATCATGAATGTACATATGAGGTCTATTTCTAGCGATGTGAACCAGAGTATGCCTCGTTCCATTCCCTATCATACAAGATCGATACATCAGATAAATAAATGGACCAATTAACCACAAAATCCGTTTTCCTTACATATTCCATTAACCGGAATATACACCTAAGGTCGATATATAGCAATGAAAACTAGAATATGGCTCGTGTCATTCCCAATCATACGCGATCCATAGAGCGGATAACTAAATCTACCAATAACCACAAAATCTGCTTTTCTTACATATTTCATTAACCGAAATGTACACCATAGGTGTATTTTAAGAATTGGGAACCGGAATATGCCTCGTATTGTTCCTGAGCATATAGGATCCATATATCAGATAACTAAATTCTACGAATGAACCACAAAATCTTCTTTTCTTACATATTGCATTAACTGGAATATACACCTGAGGTGTATTTCTAGCAATGGGAAACATAGTATGTCTCGTGTTGTTCCCCATCATACAGGATCTATATATCGGATAACTAAATCTACCATTGAACCACAAAATATTCTTTTCTTATATATTCCATTAACCGGAATGTACACCTAAGGTCTATTTTTAGCAATGAGAACTAGAATATGCATCGTGTCATCCCGATCATATGCGATCAATATAGCGGATAACTAAATCTAACACTGTACCACAAAATCTTTTTTTGTTACATATTCTATTAACGGAAGTGTTTACCTATGGTGTATTTCTACCAATATAAACCAGAGTATGCCTCGTGTCGTTCCCGATCATACGAGATCCATATATCGGATAACTAAATCAACCAATGAACTACAAAATCTACATTTCTTACATATTCGATTAACCAGAATGTACACCTGGGGAGTATTTTTAGAAATAGGAACCAGAGTATGCCTCGTGTCATTCCCGATCATACGGGATCGATATGTCGGATAACTAAATGTACCAATGAACCACAAAATCTGCTTTTATTACATATCCTATTAACCAGAATGTTCACCTTAGTTCTATTTATATCAACAGGAACCAGAATATGCCTCGTGTCGTTCGCGATCATACGAGATCCATATATCGGATAACTAAATCTACCAATGAACAACAAAATCTGCTTTTCTTACATATTCCATTAACGAGAATGTACACCTGAGGTGTATTTTTAGAAATGGGAACCGGAGTATGCCTCATGTTGTTCTCGATCATAAAGAATCCATATATCGGATAACTAAATCTACCAATGAACCACAAAATCTACTTTTCTTACATATTCCATTGACCGGAATGTACATCTGAGGAGTATTTCTATCAAATGGGACTTGGGTATACCTCATGTCGTTCCCGATCATACATGATCTATATATCGGATAACTAAATCTACCAATGAACCACAAGATGTGTTTTTCTAACATATTCCATTATCATGAATGTACACCTGAGGTCTATTTCTAGCAATGTGAACCAGAGTATGCCTCGTTCCGTTCTCTATCATACAAGATCGATATATCAGATAACTAAATGGACCAATTAACCACAAAATCCATTTTCCTTACATATTCCATTAACCGGAATGTACACCCTAAGGTCTATTTATAGCAATGAAAACTAGAATATGGTTCGTATCATTCCCGATCATACGCGATCCATATAGCGGATAACTAAATATACCAATAACCACAAACTCTATTTTTCTTACATATTTCATTAACCGGAATATACACCTGAGGTTTATTTTTAGCAGTGGAACTAGAGTATGCCTCGTTCCATTCCCGATCATACAAGATCGATAAATCAGATAACTAAATGGACCAATGAACCACAAAATCTGCTTTGCATACATACTCAATTAACCGGAATGTACACCTAAGGTCTATTTTTAGCAATGAGAACCAGAATATGCATCGTGTCATTCCCGATCATATACGATCCATATAGCGGATAACTAAATCTACCACTGTACCACAAAATCTTTTTTTGTTACATATTCTATTAACCGATGTGTTTACCTATGGTGTATTTCTAGCAATAAACCAGAGTTTGACTCGTGTCGTTCCCGATCATACGAGATCCATATATCGGATAACTAAATCTACCAATGAACTATAAAATCTGCTTTTCTTACATATTCCATTAACCAGAATGTACACCTGGGGAGTATTTTTAGAAATAGGAACCAGAGTATGACTCGTGTCATTCCTGATCATACGGGATCGATATGTCGGATAACTCAATGTACCAATGAACCACAAAATCTGCTATTATTACATATTCTATTAACCAGAATGTGCACCTTAGTTCTAATTTATATCAATAGGAACCAGAATATGCTTCGCGTCGTTCGCGATTGATAGGTGCATAATTCACACATATAAAGTAGTTTTTCCTGAACCTTATTTGCTATATTTGAGTGAATACTAGGTATTTTGATTACTTTTGTACTTTTGTTAGTTTTTCAGGTTACAGTTCAGAAACCCGCAGAATGGAGCTTAAAAGCTAGAATCACCGAGGAGCCAGTGAAACTCTGCTTAAAATAGGCCTTTCACATACCACAGTGTAGGGAATTGAATTAAAAAGCCAATGGTGAAAGAATGAAGTCATTCTGATCAAAATTGAGGAAGATATGGGCAAAGCCCCGAAGTGGCTTATTTGGCCTACGCAGCCAGCGGCCAGGCGCAAGTGCGGCTGAAGCATGTTGCGGTAATGTGCTAAGTCATGATTTGAAGGGCTAGAATGGTTTGATTGGATAGTGGATATTCTTGGTGGGTTATTAGCTATGTTTTAGACATCATATGGGTTTAGGAAAGGATTTGGAGCTGATATACCTTGTTGGAGTGAAATATGGATACTTAGCACATTTCCTAGTTCTACTAGGATTGGCTAAGTGGCTAACTCGAATTCCACATGAAGAAATTAGGCCTTTCTCGTGGGAAGCCTATTGTAGGGGTATATATAACATATATTGAAGTCCCAATGGTTTATTGGAGGTCAGGTTCATCATCAAAGGCTCTAGCAACCAAGTTAGCCACAAGTTGGCTACGCAAGGAGAGTTTGAGACAAACTAGGATTCCAAAGGCTACACGCACTGAATTTCGGATTTGAAGACATATAAATAGAAAAGTATCCAGGAGTTTTTGGAGGGAGAACACGGTGAAACACATCAGCAACAAGAGGAAGAAGACAGCAAGGGAAAAGGGGCGCTGGCCACTTTTCATACAAGCGATTCTGCTCAATCGTTCATCGCAATTCTTTCGGGTTTGAGTATTTATTTCTTAATTGTTTTCCATGGGTTTTGAGAAACCCATGATGAGCTAAACCCTTCTATATTGGTTAGGGATGTAATCTAATGTTTGAAGACATGTTTATCAATTGAATGGCGCATATTCCATGATTTCATGCTGTTTTTAATATCGTTCATGTTCTACTGCGTATAATAACATATGATTGATTGCTGATTTATTTGAGTTCGAAATTAGATAAATATGCATTGACATCTATTGCTAGACTGGAGTTCTGAGAGTCGATTCTGTTGAGGGACTCCGGACACAAGTAGCATAGCATATTTGTTAAGAATACTTAAAATTGCCATGCACATATGTGTAGAAGCTTGACCTAGGCTAAATCCTGTGGAGGTACTCACTTGGGTTGTTTAGATTATCCTCAACTCACAAATACCATAGCTATCATTGGGTTAAACTCGAGTGGAGGCACTCACTCAGGTTATCCAGTGCTAAGAATTCAAAGGGTGGAGGTACTCATTCTTTGATGATATTAGGAGTTTTGCCGAAGTAGACGAGATAACTGGCTACTTTAGG